>PVIJ01007232.1:0-84411 GCA_004024925.1 Scalopus aquaticus | reverse complement strand
AAGTGGTCAGGCCGGGATGCTCATCTGGCCGCAAGGTCTCCTGCTGTTCCCAGCAGATACCCTCAAACCGAGACTGTCCGGAAGAGGCGCCCCGCCTGACTCTGCATTCTGGCCTCACCCAGCACCTGGCGCCAAACTGCATCCCAGGAACAAAGGGTGGGTGTGGGATCCCACAGAGTATCTTCGATGTCTCATCACTTTTTCCATGTTTCTGTATGTGCTCTGAGATAAAAACTTAAAAAATTATATTAGTTTTAGTACAAGTGGAAAGAGAACCATTTCTTAATGTCAAATATTTAGTCACTGTTCAAATTTCCATCATGTTTATATCATAGATGTTTAAAAGTACACTATATGAATTAGTTGGAGACATAGTTAACTTGTTAAGACAGTGCTGAGCTGTCTTACTGATCGTAGCACTTGCTGTTCTTGTTATCAGCGACTGAAGAATTCAGTTGCTTCCCATTCCTCAACATTCCTCAACCACACTCCTTGTCCTGTCTTTCAGCCAGTCTCATGGGTCTGTTCTGGTATAGCTGCGGTTTTAGTTTGCATTTCCCTCGTGACGAATGATGTTGAGAATCTTTATACATGCTCCTTGTCATGTTCTTGGGTGAAGTCTTAAATCTTTTGCTCTTAAAAAAATGAAGTTGAGTTTTGAGAATTCCTTGTATTTTCTGTATCGGTTCCTTCACTAGATGTATACTGTGCAAAGACTTTCTCTTGTTCTAGTTTGTCTTCATTGTCTTGATGACTTTTGGAGAATATAAGTTTTAGATTTTTTGAAGTACAAATTACACTGGTCAACAAATTTTTACTAAAATCATGTTAATGAAATAAAATTAGCCATTTCCTATCAATTCCTATGTACTCAATACAAATACGACAGTCAGATTCTAATTTTGGCTCTAGTTTTTTTTTGTAATCTTCAATAAATTGATGTTTACATCATGAAATGCATGCCAGTAGTAATAGGCCAACGGTTAATACCTGTAAAAAGTCGAGTCATAGACTGCTTCTTAGCTTTCTTCGCTTGTCTCTTGTACAGCTGTTCAGGGATAGAATAGATGGAAGGCAGTTTCCATTGTGCAGAAGCACAGTCTTAAGACTCAGTTTTGAAGAGTCTAGAAAGAGTCTCCATTCTTGCGCATCATGAGTGATATCTAAGGCATTCATGAGGCCCTCAATATCGGAACAGGATACCAGAATACTTCCTTTCTGAAGAAAGGCTCTAACTGCTGGTGATGCTTCTGAGAGAAAGTAATTGTGACACCTTCTTCTAGAAGATCCCATTGTTGGAGTCTTGATCCTAGCAATTCTGCCTTGTTCTTGGATAAGTCCAAATCATGAACCAGGTCATTGAGTTCTTCCTGTGTTAGTCTGTGTGGGGTTGTGATGTACCACAGGGTAAATCTGATCACCGCATGCTGATGGAACAGGAGAAGAACAGGTCGGCTCACCCTTGTCCTCATCAGATGAATCGATAATATTCTGCTGGAGGTTCTGGGATAGGAGGTCCCTCACCATGCGGAACTGGTCTCTGTGCAGACGGAATGTTTGGGTAGACTCTTCTCGACTTCTTTGGCTTTGTTATTCCGCCGGAAAGAGGAGGAACCAAGCAGAAGTAACAGTCTTTGATGTGGTTGCTTGGCTCTCTCCACACCATGGGGACTGCAGACTGCGTGGATGGTCTTTGGCCATTTCACCACTGTGAAAGCTGTGTTGTCCATGGAGCACAGCATACATGCGGGGCCCAAGGCTTGTCTTGGTCACCAACTTGCATCCGAAGTCAAGATGATAAGCCTTGTTCGCTTGAGATTAACGCACTTTCAAGGCATGACTGTTCTGTATGGCACCTAAATGGATAAAATAATAACAGTTCTATGAAACAGTAGCTGAAACTGTCTCGCACAAAGTCTGAAATATTTTCAATGCTCAACCTTTCTGCCAGGGCTTTCTATAGTGCACTGCTGACTTCAGCTTACTTCAGCAGTAGTATTGCATTGCATCAGAAAATGACACAATCAACTCTGGATGATGTGTGCACAATGGTATTATGCAATGTGATGCAATATTATTTCACTGTAGGTTGATTTAGGATGTTGCAGTCCTAGATAAATTTACATGGTGAAACATATAAAATGAATTATATGAAGTATCTTCAAAACGGGAGCTGATTAGGGGCCTCCCTGGTGGTGCAGTGGTTGGGTGCTGTGCTATGGAGCTGTCGGCAGGGGCAGTGGCGACATGAGTGCGGTGTCCTGCGGGGGAGCTTCCCACAGGGCGCAGCAGACCTCTCCTGCCTCGCCCACTGCTCCCCTCAGCTGTGTATTTCCGTCAGTCTGCCTGTTCTGCTCCCCACTCTGTCTCTGGTGAGCCCTCTCGCCGCCCTGCGTCTCTGGCCTGTACCCCAGCTTGTATGCATAGATAAAATAAATCTTTAAAAAAAAACGAGAGCTAATAAAAAATTTTCAGAGTTATATTCCTGTTCAGCACACCAAGATACTACAGACTAGGGCCTTTTAAAGTCAGTTATGATCGCACCGTTGACCAGTGTTGTTGGTTCGCTTTTCTCTTAATGATGTGCTTTTATCGTCACATGCCAGGAATCCTTGCCTGTCCCCTTGAACCCATGTAGATTTCCCTGTCGTTTTCAAGGTGGCATCCCAGCGGCCTCTGCGCTGAGTGAGGACCGGCGCTGCTTGTGGTTACTGCTGCCGGCTTTGTGCCTGCGCCGTGGTTCCCTGGGCTCCACAGCGCCTCGTGTCCTCGCTGTCCTGGGCTGTGTTACCTAACTTGTTACAGGGCAGCGGGAGGGGCACCCCAGAACCCCCAAACCTGCCTGCTCTAAATAGGTTCTGCCATCTGCTGCATCAAGATAAAACATACAAGACCTTTAGTGGAAAGAAACTTTAATACAATTACTGTGTAATACAGAAAAGACAGATTAGTTTTTAAATCATGTACCCAAAGTTACTCATCCCCTGGGGGTAAAAGTCCACCCCAACGGGATTGGCCCAAAGCAGGGCCCAAAAGCTGCCCCAGGCTAAAGCACCTTCCGGTGGGGACCCGCAGAGAAGGGTCAGAAACAGACAAGTTTGGGAGGAAAAGCAAAATCAAAGTCAAGACCAGCGCCGCCATTGTCACCTCTGCCAGGTCTCTCACCCGTCTTTCCGCCTGTCCAGGACGGAGGAGCTGTGCGGCCTCACACCCCTCTGCTCCCCGAGCCTCGCAGGCCTCCCTCTGGCTGCGTCCTGCTTGCTTCCTTCCCCGGGCCCCCGCCAGCATCTCTTCCCCTGCTTAGCTCAGTCCAGCCTCCCGTGTGTGGGGCAGGGAACCGGGAACTTCCCCTTTCCTGGGGGCCACCCTCTTGCAAACTGTGTGCTGGTTCTTTAAAAATAATTTTTGCATGTACTGGGACAGTATTGTTGTATCTTTTTTTCTTAGAATGTGTCTAGTTTATGTCTAGTTTATACTGACCTCATTGGATGAGTTTAGAAGTGTTTTTCTAATCTCTGTTTCATATTTTATGTACTGATCTTTATTTACATACTTTGCTGTCTTTTTGCTTTGCTTTTTTCCTAGTAAAGTAGTTGATTTGAGATTGTCTTTATTAGTGAAGGCATCTGTAGCCGTACATTTCCAAGTGCTGCATCAGCTGTATCCCTTAACCTTTAGTGCTGTATGTTCGTTTGTCTCAAAGTGTTTCCTTATTTCCCTAGTTGTTTCTTTGGCCTGTTGATTGTGTGTTGTTACATTTTCGCATATCAGTGCATTTTCCAGTTTTTTTCCTATCAGTAGCTTTTAGTTTTGTTATTTTTTTAGTATACTTTGTATGGTTTTGCCCTTTTAAAATTTATGGAGACTTGTCTCTGCCCAGAAATATAGATGCTGGAGAATGTCCCAGGCGCACCTGAGAAGGTATGTTTTGTGGCTGTTTGGCTGAGCGCTCTGCATTTGCCTTACGCCTGACATGCGGTACGGGCGTGAGACGCTCTCTGACTAGTCAGTGGGGGCCGGCTCGGGGACGGACTTCACTGTGCAGCTCTGGGGCACACACTTAGGCACAGATTCTTCTGGTTTTGTTTATCTGTGAGTGTATTTATTCACCATAATTTCTGATAGTTCTGCTGGACATTAGAATTCTTTCTTTGAACCTCGGAAATGCCCCTGACCGTCACTGTTTCTCATGAGAATCAGCTGGCAGAAACGCAGGCCGCTTTGCCGGGGGTTTCTGAGGTGAGTGTGTGAGGTCTGCCTGGCCCGAGAGGCACGGCCGCTCCCGCCGCCCGCCGGAACCTCCCTGATTCTGCGACGCCTTCTCGCGGGAGCTGTTCGCAGGGGCCGCCGAGGTCGGTTCCCCTGACAGCGGAGAGCGCTCGTCGTTCCGAGGCTTGCTCTCCCCTTCGGTCGGGCCCTGGCCCGCAGCTCCGCGCCCTGGCTGGGGCGTGGTGGGCTGGTCGCTGCAGCTGAGTGTGTGTGGGGCAGCGGTGCCAGGTCCCCGGGGCTGGCGGGCGGAGCAGGGGGCCCCAGTCCCGGTCGCGTGTGTCCCGGAGGTGGGGCCTGCGCGGCAGAACAGCGCCCGTCGCGGGCGGGCGCGCGAGGAGTGCGAGGTCTGTGCTTGGGGACCCCGGTCTGCAGCGGCGCGGGGGCGGCGTGTCCGGCAGGCCCGCTCGCTGGTGCCCTGGCCCGTCGGGGCGGGAGCCGCTCGGTAGGGCCGTGCCTGTGGCGGCGCCTCTCCGCCCCGTCCGGCTCTGCCCGGCTCTGCGGCCGCTGGGGCTCGGCCTTGGGCCCGGCATTACGCTTCTGCCATTTCCGCTTTCTCTCTACCTCCCTTAAGTAGGGTCTTTGTTTTCTATATGTGATTTCGAAAAATATAAAGATTACAAGAAGTAATGTAAATCGACTTAACTTTTAGCAAAGCAGCAGTTTTTTCTGTGCCACAGTAAAAATTTACTTGGAACCACTATTTCATAAAGAAAATTTTGCTAACATTTATGGTAAAACTATTAGTGATTTTTCATCCCCAGAGTGTTCAGTAAATGGGCTTTCTTTGGGTAGCTTTGTATCGAAAACATTTTTATTTCTTAAAAGCGGCCTGAAGCACCGAGAGCCGCCTGCGTGGGCGTCCGATGCCGCGCCCGGGCCGCAGGCCGAGCGGTCTGGCGCCCGCGTGTCGCTGACTCTCCCTTCCCCTGCAGACGACGACTTCGACCAGTTCGACAAGCCGGGCGCGGAGCGGTCGTGGCGAAGGCGAGCCGCGGACGAGGACTGGGACAGGTACGGCCCCCGGCCGCCCGGGGTCGCGGCTCTCACCGGCGCTGGGGGGGGGGCACGCGCACAGGGCCTGGGGAAGCCACGCTTGGCTCCAGGGCGCGTGGGGGGTGCCTCCCGGAGAGGCATTCTGGAGGTTCGCGGGGCGCCCTGGGGGTCCTTGGGCCTGCATCTGGGTGTGGCTCCCCGTCCTGCGTCTGGCCATTTGGAGGCTGCTGAAAACGGAGCCCAGCGTGGCGGTCTGGGAGGAAGGCGGCGGCGCCCCCGAAGCCACGAGCACCCCGCTTCCTGCTGGACGCCGCGCGGCCTGGGATCTGCAGGGTGACCGCCTCGGGACCTCCGCTAGTCCTTGCCGGGCGGGGCACAGCGGAGCGGCTCCCCCACTGTGGCTGCCAGCCGGCCCCGCCCCCGCCCCCGCCCCCGCGGTGCCCTGCGCCCCGCGGCGTGGGGGCTGCTGGCCGGGCTCTGTCTGTTTCTTTAGTGTTATTTGTCCTTTCTTGAGTTCAGGGACCCTGTGCTTTCTGGAATGTGTGTTTTGTGCTTGGAGATGTCCCCGCAGCCTGTGACATCTTTCTTTACATGAATTGTCAGAAACAATGTCAGATTTGTGCCCTTTTCCTGTTTGGTTTTTGTTTATATTTTAATCGCATCATAAAAAGTATTTGGAGTCATCCTCAGACTCCCGGTGAAGCCGCGGAAATCGCCACCGCTTTGTGCCCGCGCCTGCGCTCCTCGGCGCCCCTGTTCGCTGTGCCGGGGCAGCTGAGGGCGGGGGCGGGGTGTGTTTGGGGGCGCACGGAGGCTGGCGTCCCAGGCATCTGCACGCTCCTGCCGCCCGCTCGCGCCCTGAGGGCGGGGCTCCCATCTCCCTCCGTGCTGCCTGCGGGCGCTGGGGCCTCCGCCCAGGGCTTCCCCTGCAGCGTGGCCAGTGCGCTCGGGAGGGCGGGAGGCGCCTCTGGTGACGGGACTCCGGCCAGGACAGGCCCCCGGGAGCCTCAGGAGCGGGGTGCCTGGGTGGGGCGTGGGCTGTCCTGCTTTGTGACCCTTCGGGCGGTCCCGGACGGGGCCCTCGGGGAGCGGAGGCCAGCAGGCCTGCCCGTCACGGGGCGCTCTGACCCACGGCCGGGCTTGCTGACAAGCCTCAGCCCTCCGGTCGCGGTGAAGGCATGCCTCCGGGATCCTGCGGGGCCTGTAGCCAGCGCGGGGCCGCCCTCCACCAGCTCCCGACCGGCGCGCCCCGAGCTGTGCGAGGCGGGGGCCTGGCCGCTCTCCCCGAGCGCGCGGCTTCGGCGGGCGAGGACGGTCCTCTGCAGAGCGCCTGCCCCGCTGGCCGGCCGCCTCGTGCTGCCCACCGCGGTGTCTTCGTTGGCACGTTGAAACGGGGGTGGCGTCGGGGTCTCCACTGCCGTGGTTGTGTGGCGCCGGCCAGCCCCGGAGGCCACCCCGCGCTGGACTCACTGCCCGCATGGGGCGGACGCCCTTCACGCTGCGTCTCGGGCACGCTTTGTTTAGCGGAACGGGTCATCCCCGAGGGATGGGCTTCGGGGCTGCCCGGCACAGTGGGGCCAGAGCTGTTCCGGGGCTTCGTGTGGTCACGGCCCCGTCCTGCGAGCAGCTCCGGAGCGGGGCTGTGGGCTTCTGGCCACACTCCGCGCCGGGCCGGTGAGGGGAAGGTGCTGAAGGGGCCTCCCTGCGCCCCCACCGCCGGCCCCACGCCGCGCCGCCGGCCCGCTTGGTGGCCTGGGGCGGCTGGGGGTGCGTCCGCCCCTTCTCCTCAGAGGAGGGCACGGGCTGTGCCGCCCGCCTGGGAGACCAGGCCGGGAGCCGGGGTGAAGGGACTGCTGCTGCCAGCCCCAGGGCCCCCGGGAAGCTGCGTCTTGTGTGAGGCCCATTGGGGCCGGGGGGCCCTTGCAGCGGCACGGCGCGTCCCCGACGTCTGGCTGCAGGGGTGTGGCCTCGGCGAGTGCCTCAGAACCTGCCGGGGCCCGGCGGGCAGGTCTCACGCTCGCACGTGGCGGCCTCCGGACGGTGAGCGCTGCGGACCGCTGCTGCCGAGGGCGGCCCCGGGAGCCCCGCGGAGCGAGTCTTCCGCTTCGGCATCCGCTGAGGGCTCTGTCTCCTCCCTGAGCACTCTCCTCTCGCTGCCCGCGCGGACGCGACGGGCCCTCGCAGCGGGCCTGGCCCCGACCCCCAGAGCCCCTGCAGCCCGGGGCTGGGCTTGCCGTCTGAGGAGGCCGGCGGACCACTCGCGGCTTGGACTGAATTTCCCGGCCAGCTGTGAGGCTGGGCACCGTCGCCTGCTCCGCGCGGCCCCACGCCGGACAGCTGCCGCCCTGCCCGCCGCGGGAGGCAGAGAAGCGGCGCTCTCGCCTGCAGGGAGCGGCCGGCTGTGGCGCCGTGCGGAGCCGCCTCCCGGGGCAGCACCTGCTCTGCCCGACCGCGGCGCCCGGTGCCGGCTCGGGTGTCCGAGCGCCCGAGGGGCGGGCGGCAGGGCCTGGGGTGGCGTGCGGTTGGCGGTCTGCTGTCGGGCGCGGCCAGTGGCCCGGTGACGTGTCCTTTTCTCTCCGCAGTGAACTTGAAGATGACTTACTCGGAGAGGATCTGCTGTCCGGCAAAAAGGTAAGGAACACAGGTTTCCCCAGCCTCTGCGAGCGCCGCCGCCCCGGGGCTGGGCACAGCGCCCCGCGGGCGCGCCCCTGGAAATGGATTGGGGTGTGACTCGAACTGTGTTTAATGCGAGGAGCCAGCGGCTCGTCATGGAGTGCTCTCGGAACGCGGCAGCGATCCGCAAGGCGCCCCGCAGCCCAGCCTGACCCGCACGCTGGCCCTCGCCTGCGCGGTGAGTCCTGGGCATGCCGGGCAGGAGTGTTGGGAGATGAGCCTAAAGATAAGGCGGAAGGCAGAACCCCTAAATGAGAACGGAGCCTCGTCTAAAGGTTGGCGCGCTGTCTGCGGGGCCTGTCCACGTGTGGCATGGGCTGGTGGCTTCCCTGCCAGCGTGTTTGGAATAGAGTAAACGTGAATTAAAAGTAGAAATAAAAAGCCAAGGTTGAGCTGAAACGCTAAATTTTATTTCCAGTGGCGAATCAGCTCTGTGTGCTGCTTGCTGTCGGCAGTTTGACGTTCGAGCGCATCATGTTTTAAGTGACGGCCTCACGTGTGTGATTTTTAGATTTCCGGTTCCTTTTTGTTGTGGTCGATGAAGCTCAGACACCCCAGGCGGCTCGTGGCTCGTGCCTTCGCCGTCACGCTGCCCGCGCGCGTCTGCCCCGCTGCTCGGCCTGTCCCCGCCTCCCCCTTTAGACGGCTTGTCCCAGCCTGTAGCTCCTGAGAATCCTTGAGTTCCTTGTAAGCGGCCGTCCCTGGGCCTCCTGCGGGCCAGCGAGCGCTGGGGTGGGTGGAGGTCCCTGTGGCTGGAAGTGGACGCGGTGGGCGGGCGGGTGGGCGCGGCGCGGGCCGGCTCGTTTTCTTCGTGACGCCCAGTCAGAGGCAGGAGAGGCCTCGTCTTCTCCTGAAGCGCGCTGCTGTCCTTGGGAGGCCGCAGCCACAGGCAGACGCCGTCCCCTCCGTGCTGCCCTGCGGTGCTGTGTGAAGCACCCAGGTGGAGGTGAATGTGTGTATGTGTGGTGAGGAATTCTTGTGAGGCTGGACTTCTGTGGAGAAGCCGGGGTGCCCTGGGCTATCTCGTGTTCCCATGGGGCGCTCCCCAGCCCCCCCGGGTGTGCCTTAGTCTGCCTCGGGGCCTGGCAGGGCCTGGTCAGCGAGGCTGCAGCAGCGTGTGGGGCCTGAGGTGGGGCTGACGGCCCCGGGGCCCTTCTGTGGGGCGCGTTTTGTCACGTGGCCCCTTGCACGCTGCAATGGAGTGGGGTGCAGGCCGTCCACCCCGAGGTCTCTTCACAGGGCCTCGTCTGCCTTAGACCGCCAGGGAGTTTGTTAAATGGAGCAGTGGCCATTGGCGCCTCCTCTCTCCTTCCTGGCACAAACACGCTGTTCCCTGAAGAGCCCCAGAGTTCAAGCATGTGGTTAAGGGCAAGGGAAGAGTGGCACGGCCCTCGGGCCGACGCGTTTCCTTCTGCCTCCCGCGTGCTCAGACTGATCCACGTGCGTGTCTGCCCCTCACGGCTGTCGTCGGGGTCGTGCTGTTGGCGCACCCCTGCTGTTGGGGTGCTCCGCGCAGCGCCGGCCGCCTGTCTCGTGCTCACAGCCTTTTTAAAGAGCTTTTTTCCGTGCCAAGAGAGCGTGGGGAGACAGCCCCGCCTGTGTCTCGCTCTTCAGTACTCTCCTCAAGCCCGTCTCGTTTCTGGCCTCGGGGGTAAAGACGTTAGGGCTCCGGCCCAGGCCCCGCCGCGCTCCCCAGAAGTCCCCGCTCCGCGCCCCACAGCGCTGGCTGCGCTTTTCACCTGCCTTTCCCGTCCTTGTCACCTTTGGTGGTGTTTTTGTTAATGGGCTGGATGAAAGTGACGCCGGGCTGGGTGCCCGCTCTGTCGGGGCTGTGGCGGGACGGGCACGCTGGCTTCCCGTCTCCCACGGGCCCCTGCTGTTGCCGCTGGGGCCGGAGCCCGCTCCCCCGAGGAGGAGGACGGGCTGGCGGGAGATTCGGGAAGGGGCTTCCTGCGCACTCGGGCCGTCTCTTCCTCCTGGGGGCGCTAGCCCGTCCTGCGCCGTCTTCTTCGCTACCCACCCTCGCCTGGCAGACACTTGCCTCCAGCTCTTTGGGAGGAAGTGGGAAGTTGGGTTTCGCCGCAGGGGCTGTGTCTAGCCGGGCCGCTTTCCCGGGGATGTTGGCCTCTGGGTCCCGCCAGAGTCTGCTGTAAACAGGTGCAGAGCACACAGGTGTAGATCCCCGGGGTTCAGAAGTGGCCCCACCACAGAGTTCTTTTTTGCTTGGTGAATTATTTATCATTTCAGTGATTTTTGACACTTCACAGTTTAACTAAAAAACTCGAGGAGGTAGTTCCTTACTGAACGAAATCGCCTCTCTTGGGGTGGCTGGTTTGAAATGCATGCTGTGGTTTTATCCGGCGAGTCGGGCCGCTCGCCGTGTCTGCCCGGTCTGCCCGGCGGCTCCTGGGCCGCGTGGGGGTTCCCGTGGGTCTCTGGGGTTTCGTGCAGAGACACCTCCCTTCCACGTAAGCCTCGTGGTCTGTGTTCTTCTGTTGTTCTCACTATGAGTCACTAAGGACCAGTAAGAACCAGTAAGATGAGTGTTTTTCGGCTTACGTAATGAAGTGTATATGGACAAATTTGATACTTCTCCTCCTTTAAATAGGAAAGCAAGTGGGTTTTTTCCTGCTTTTTCCCCTGGTGTGTTCCCTGCACGCTCGTGTATGACTGTCTGGGGGTGGGGGTAGGAGCGGGGATTTGCATGTGTCACAGAAGGCACTGCAGTGGGTGGATGGTGGCGAGGCCCTTGCCCGCCCCGTTGTGAGATACGGCGCAGGTCTGACCCAGGGTGGGGATGTGACGGCTGCGGACACCGGCAGGCCACAGGCCGGCAGGCAGCCCCGAGCCGGCCGTGCGTTGGCAGGAGTTGGCAGCGAGGGCAGCCACAGCTTTCTCCTGGTCTCTTGCCGTTCGTTTCAGCTTAGTGACCCAGCTATCTGCAGCCTGCTTATTTCTAGAATTGGGTTTTTTTGCTTGTTTATTGCAAAAGTCTTTAGATTTTTAATGCAAAACAGGATGAAATTTAATCAGATCATAAGGATGTCATAAGAAAAAATTGGGCAGTGTCACCAAAGGACATTTCTCTTTTTCCTTTGTCAGAATTAGAATAAATGGGGCCTTAGGTTGGCTGCTTCCAGCAGACCAGACCCCGAGGCCTCGCCCGAGGGTGGGCGGGGTCTCTCGCTAGTCAGCTGCCTACTCTGAACTGAGGAGGCTTCTGAAGGGCAGATGTTTAATGGCATAAGGTTAGAGCCGATCCAGTCAATGTAATTTTGCACTTTTCTCAGCAAGTCTTTTTCATGGAGTGACGTGCGTTAACTGGGCTGCTTCTTTTCATTAGAACCAGTCGGATTTGTCAGATGAAGAGCTCAACGATGATCTTCTACAGAGTGACAACGAAGACGAAGAGACTTTCAGGTACTCAGTATGATGCGCGTCGGGAGTGCTTTTATTTAAGTTGCTCGGCCGCTTTGTGGTCAGCGTGATGATGGGGCGTGGCCGACCCCGACCCACCTCTCGGCGCTCTGAACGGCGAGTTGCTGCCCCGATGGGGAGGGCCGCGCTCTGGGTGGGGCGGGGCGGCCCCCCACTCTCGCTGCTGTGGGCTGCAGTTCACGTGGCTGCTTTTGTTTCCTGTGTTGGCCGGTCCTCGTGCCTGCCTGTCTGCCGCGCCTGGGGGCTCCTCGGGCGGTGCTGAGGTGTGCCCAGTGCGCCGCTTCGGCTCCTGTGCCTGCGGCGGAGCGCCGTGGGGCGAGCGCCCGTTGGCAGCAGCGCCCGAGGCCTTGCCCTTGCGGAGGCCGGGAGCGGGCCGCGGCGTGGGCTGTGCCCGAGCGGGTGCTTGTCGCGGTGGCCTTGCCTGGTGCCAGGGCTGAGGAGCTCTCCGGGGCCCTGTTGTGGGGCCTCCGTCCTCGTGAGCGAGCCTCCCCTCCCCTCCCCTCCCCCAGAGGTCCCACCTCCACACGCTCATGTGGGGGCAGGGGGCAGCGTGCGGTGGGGGAGGGGCGCTGGCAGCCCCGAGCCATGAGGATGCCGCCCTGGCGCTGACGCCGCTCTGGGGGCAGAGTCGTTTCTTCAGTTTTAGGAGAGACTCAGTGACGACATGGAGACGCTCCTCGACGGTAGCTGATAGTGAAAGTGTGTCGCGGATCGTTGAACTGCCGATCCAGAGCGGGTTTTCTAACATACAGGACGTTGTGTGGCTGAAGAGAGTTTTAAGTTTCTCAGGTCAAGTCTTTGACATCATCATATTTTAGTCTTTTGGGCTGGCTCGGCGGCCTTCGTGTGGTGTTGGGGTTCCTGGGTCAGGACCCCATGAGGTAGCAGGGCCTCCCCACTCCAGTAAGCGGTTCTGGGCCTCCAGCACGAGCTGAGGGCTGGAACCGGTCTCCCGGGTCCGCTCTCCGCCTGTTGGCCACAGCCGTCGGCCGGCTCGGCCCCCTACCAGCTGTTGGTCTGTCGGGGTCCCCAGAGCCCCTCCTCAGACCGAAGGGCCTCCCCTCACCCAGGGTATCTCTGCTCTGGCCCGCTGGCTGGAAACTGTTCCCAGGACACCCCCTCAGGGGGCGGCACCCAGACCTCGGGAGCCCCGTGTACTCACCAGGTCACCCGTTTATCACAGAGGACGGGGAAACCCTCTCCAGGGGGGCACCTTTCTCCCCCAGATCTTCACGTCTGCCAGCCTGGAAGCCCCTCCCCCGGGCTTTTCCAGAGGCTTCATTCTTGGGGGCGGGTGGTGGTTAAATCTTTACCCACCGCATTTGAGTTCCACCTCCTGCCCCTCTCCCCGGCACGATGTGGGCAGGCTGGACTGAAAGTCCCCCCTCTGCCCCTGTGGGTTTCCCTGGCAGCCAGCCCCCTTCCTCGGGAGTCTCCCCAAGGACCCTCAACGCCATCGTGAGAGAGGCACTTAGAGACCGTCCAAAGGGAAGGACGGGCCCAGAGCTGTGGGCAGACGCTGGGTGCATTTCCTGTAGCTCTCCTGTCGTGCTTTAGGGTGTGCCTTTGGGGCTTTGGCCACCCGAGGGCTCCGCGCTCCAGGTGGCGTCCGGGGGCTGCGCCTTGCTGGGCACTCAGCTGCCGGGGCTTAGCAGGGCTGTCACTGCTTGTGGTTTTAAAACCCTCCTGATTTTCCTCAGGAGTTGTGAGCTATTTTTGAAATTTGTGACTAGCATACATTTTTTTTTTGAGCACTGAAAAAAGCGTTCCTGATCATTTTTTGGTATTTTGATTTTTTAAGTAGAAGTTCGTAATTTGTATCATAGATTTAAAAAGGAAAATTGTTCTTAAAATGCCGTCTGCGGGTCTGCGTAGCGTGAGGGCCCAGTGTTTTACCCTGAAGTCCAGAACAGTCACCGCCCTTTGCGCTCTGCAGGTGGCTGAGGTGGCCCATCTGGCGGCCCGCTGGGCGTCCTGCGGGGCGTGTCCGGTGCAGCCCCAGGCCGGTCTGTGACCACGGCCTCTCTCCGTCCCCAGCCCCCAGGGCGTCACCGTCAGCCTGAACTCCGGCATGGTCGCGCCCTTCGAGCTCTCCGACCACGCCCACGACCAGGCCGGGGACGGGGAGCAGGGGTCCGAGTACGGGCAAGGCGAGGACGAGCTCGGCTACCCCAAGGCCGGCGGCGCCGAGCTGTACGCGCAGGAGTACCCCGAGGAGGCGCAGTATGAAGGCCACGGCGCCGGGCTGCCCGAGGACCACGCCGCGTACGTGGACGAGCCCGAGGAGGAGCCGCTGTACAGCGACGAGGTGCTGGACATCGAGATCAGCGAGCCGCTGGACGAGTTCACGGTGAGCCTGCCTTTGTCTGCCGGCGCCGCCGCGGGTCCCGGCCGACTGGGCGGCTGCCACCTCCCTGGGGAGGCCGGGAAATTAGGCCTTATTATCACTGTCTGCCAGTTTCTTTATCTGGGCTGTGACCAAGTTTGTGTTGACAGCTTGTTTGGCCAGAGGTAATGCCCCATTGTCATCCTGGAAGGCTGCACAGAAGGGTGACCTTGAGGACTGCACCCCAAGGAAGAAAACAGCTTTGTGTGGTGGCGACACCACGTCAATTGTGGGAAGTGCTTAATGCAGAGCTTTTATCCGGGCTTTAGACAAGATCTGATAAAGTGCTTCTAAGGTGAAAAGATTATTGACCTGCTAAAGACATCTTTAAGGTGCTAATACTCGGGAGTGATTGATGTCCTGCCGTTCATTCTTTTTTTGTAACGGAGAACTGTCTAAATGTGAATAAAGAGATTGGAGGTTAGGTTAGGAAATGTCACACATAATTTGTTATCAGTAATCAGGAAGCAAAGATCGCGCTGATTTTTATTTCAGAAAGATGATTTTGGTAGGTAAAGCTTTTTTTTTTAACTGTCAAGAAAGGAAAAGGTACGGGTGAAAGGTCGCTCATCTGTGTGAGTCACCATTAAAAGCGATTTGTCCTGAAAACGGACCCGTGCTGGGATGTGGCGGATGGACGACATCTCCCGAGCCCTGCTCCGGCGCCCGGCTCCCCGCGGGCGCCAGCCCCTCCGCAGCCCTCAGGAGCGGGGAGCTCAGCTCTCGTGCCCCGCGGCGCCCCTCCGGGAAGCGGGTGGCTGCTGCGCGGCGGCGTGCGCGGGAGTCGCTCGGAGGGTTGTGCCGCGGGCGCGCGCGCCATCTGGGGCGCCGGCTTCCGGAAAGCGCTTTCTGCACGGGGAGGGCACGCGAGAGGCTTGTTCCGAAAGCCTCTCGGCGGACACGCGGCCCTTGTCCCGCCTGCGCCGACGCGGTGTCGGCAGTTAGCCCCGCCCTGGCGTGTGTCAGGGACGCTGGGATATACGTCGCCTCTTAGAAATTGAGTGGGGGTATTTTCAGAATGCGCCTGCTTATTCCCTCGCTGAACCTTTTGTTCCCCCTGCTTGGCAGCGGGCCTGTGCTGTGTTCCTTCAGCTCCCGCCCTGCCGGGCCCCCACGCCGCTCAGGCAGGAAACGGAAGCGCCGTCCCCTGCTGGTCTGCTGCTGGGCCCGCAAGGCTGCCGCGTCCCGCCGGTGCCCGGTGTGTCCCGAGGGGGTGCCCGCCTTGAGCGCTGTGGGCCCCCCTGTGCAGTCCACGCCCTCGCGGTCTTCGGTTCCAGTCTTGGGAAGAAAAGAGACAGTGCCAGTTAGGTGCTCCGGCGCGTTTCTGCGTTAAAATGAACTTTTTGCAGAATTCAGACAAATCTTAAGGTGGGAATCTTTACTCAGAAACTGGTGCTGCCGTCCAGTCGTGCGCGCGGGCGTCTGGGAGCAGCCCAGCCGGCCTGCTCTGGCGCCTGGGGTGCCCTTCCCGCACCCCGGCTTTGGTTCTCACGGCGCTGCGTCTGGCCGGCTTCTTGGCTGGGGGCGCGGCAGCTGCGAGCTGGGAGCTCCGTGCGGGCCTGTTGGGCGCGACGGGCTCCGTGGCTCGTGGGGCGCCGGGCCGCGTCCTCCCTGGCCGTGAGAGCTGCCCGTCGCCGAGCTCCGTGCGCCATGGTGGAGCGGGGCGCACAGGCGCAGGGCCCGGCGACCTGGCGGGCACTCACGGGGCCGCTGCGCCCTTTGCCCACGCCCCTCCCTTCTGGGCCCTGCTCTGTGGCCGGCCTCTCGGGCCTGCGATTGTTTGTTCATCGGCTTCGTGTCTAGCTCCCGCTTGCGGGTGAGTCGTGGGCCGCCTCCCTGCGCGCACGCCGTGCCGGGCTCCTTCCCGCTGAGGCCGCCGTTTCTCGGGTCCATCCGGTCTTGCTCCTCGCTGGTGCCGCCTGAGGCGCCCTTCTCGGGCAGGTGTGCAAAAATGGCCCGCGCCACCTGTTAGCGCGCGATAAAAACTACCGGCAAACAATGTGTTAAATTAGTTAATTCTGACTGTTACTCAGAAATGACTGCCGGGCAGCCTGTGTTGCGGGGCCGTCCTGGGCGGTGAAGAGACGGGATGCTTGGTCGGGAAGCTGGCTTTGTGCTTGAGGACCGAGCAGCCCCTTGCGAAGGGCAGAGAAGACAGACGCGCAGTTCTGTGATGAAGCCCCCGGAGAGGCTCAGGTACCTTGCCTTAGGGGCCCCAGAGGGGAGCCCCCGTCACGTGTGTGTCTGGAGTAAGGGGGCTGGGAGCGGCGGCGGCTCCCGGAGCAGGGACGCTGAGGCTGGCGGACCGGTCTGTCTGGGCCAGCGAGCAGAGTGAGGCGGCGGCCGGCCGCCTGGAGCTTGCCCTGTGGACCAGGTGGGCCGGCCGCTCAGGGCTCGTGGAGTAAAAAAAATTCCCTTGTTGATAGATTTTCTTCACTGTTTTCCTGGTGCTACTCCCCAAGAGAGCGGAAAACGAGCGTTTCGTTGGCTTCGTCATTTCCTGCAGGTGTCACGCGGACCCTTCAGAAACTCCGGGTGCGAGACACTCACCCCTTCCTGCGCCGCCTGGGGGCACGGGGCCGCCCCCCCCCCAGCCTCTTGCAGGCCGCCCCATTGCTCTGCTGCTGGGGCTAGTGTGGCGCTTCGTGGCGAGGCGGGAGGCCACACGGAGCCCTCAGCCCGTCCGTGGGCCCGTCCAGCTGAGCACGGCGCTTGAGGAGCGGCCCCTGCAGAGGCTTCTGAGGGGGTGGTGCCCCGCGCTGCTGCTCCGGTGGGGGCGCAGGCCCCGGGGCAGCAGGTCGTGCGCACCCCGCACCGGGCCAGACGCCAGGCGGGCCTGCCCGAGGGGCTGCGGGGGCCGGGCGCTGGCCTTGGGAAACGCTGTGCACAGACTGTGCCCCCGGCTGCGTTCGCGGTCTCTGCGGCGACTCGCGCTCACCCGCAGGCGCTGTGTCTGCAGCGGGTTTGAGTGCGCAAGCCCCGCGGGTTCTAGGTTTCGGGCGCCCCGACGCCCTCGCCGCGCAGGGGTGTCTCCGTGCTGCTGGGTCTGCGGCCTTGAGAACAGACGGAGCCCACTGCGGGTTCCCAGCCCGAGTGTGTGGGGTCTGTCAGGCGGCCGGGCTGAGGGCGCCCACTCTGCTGCGGGGGCAGGGGCGGGGCCAGCAGCCTGGCCGGGCCGGAGACGGGAGCCGCGGGGCCCGCGCGGCGGGTGTCCCCTGCATACCCAGGGGTCTAACGTCGCTCTCTGTGAGCAGATGACTTCTAGAAATAAAATGATGCTCTTCTACGGTGGAGGGGATGGGCAGTATCGGAGGCCAGCGCTCCGACCCCCGGTCCGGTGGGCAGAGACCGCGGCGCCCGCCCCCGGGGGGCCCTGTGCTGCGGCCACAGACAGATGGGCTCGCGGGGCCGGCCGGCCTAGCCCCCCACGGCGTGTGTGAGGCCTGCCCGCGCCCGCCTTCCTCGTTCCCGCTCTTCGTGGTGCCTGGGGTCTCCTGCGGGTGGGGGCCCGCCTGTCCCCAACAGCGGCGTTCGCGCTGGCTCCCTGGGCGGGGCGTCGCCTCAGAGGCGGGTCCTTCGGCCTGGGGAGGAGAAGCCCCTTGTCCTCCACACCGTGCCCCGTGTCGGGAACCGGAGGTCTGGGGCTGTGGACCAGACCGGCCGGCTCTGCTGGGCACCTCGCAGCCCCGAGGGGAGGCCCAGCGCCCTCCTGACGCCTCCCGGCCCCGAGCGGCCCTTCCGCTCGGGGAGCCTGTTTTAGTGGTTCCTGGCGTTTCCCTCAAGTTCGAGGTTCGCACAAAGGAATCGTCACGTTTGAAACTAATGACAAAGACTGTCAGGCCTGTGATCCTTCGGGCTCTGCTGCTAGTCACGCTGCTGTCGTCAGGCGCGGCTAAACGGGCTGCTGCCCAGGTGTCGTGGCGTGGCCAGAGCAGGGCCCGAGGGACGTCTCCAAGGGCCTTCCTGTCCCGTGGCCAGTCGAGCCCGCCCCATCCCCGGGGCGCGGACCGGGCGGGCTCAGGCCCTCAGCTGCCAGGCTCGCTGCCACAGGCGCTTGGGGTGGGTGAGGACGGCGCCGGGGCGCGTGCTGGGGGCATCTTAGTCATGCACCTGCTCGGACAGTCCAGTTCTTCGTCCGGAGCGCGTCTCGCTTCGGCCCCCGGCCCCCGCGACCTCAGGCTGAGCAGCGTGAGCCGCGGGAGACCCCCGCCCCCGTTGAAGGGGTTTCTGTAAAGCGCTTCACCCACAAAAGCTGTTGTAAAGGCCGCAAGCTGAGATTTTTGTAATTGGGTCATTTTTTAGGTATCACATTTATGGGTGCGCTTTCTGCATTTGTTGAGGTGATGTTGGACGTTGATTCCTTTGTTTATTGACGTGAATTAAATTGACTTTAAAAATGCGCTCCGCTTCAAGCTTCGTTCGCGCCTCTGGCCCCCTGCCCCTCCCCAGGGTGACCGGTGCAGCGGGGCCTTCGCCCGCAGCAGCAGTCAGTCGCGTCTCCTGCCGCAGGGGCCCTCCGGCCTGGGCCTGCTGCTGTTTTTCTGGGGACTCGACGGCATCTGTGGAACCCCCATGGTGAGGCGCCTTTCCGGTGCGTCCGCACTGTGCTCTGCGGGCGCGGGCTGTGCACGGCAGCGCCTGCCCTCTCGGTCGTCCCCTCTCCGTACTCGGCTCTCCGGCTGTGTGTCTTCACTGGCCGTAGGGTGACTTTGTTGTTGTTCTTTAAAGATTTATGTATTTATGCACACAAGCCGGGGTGCAGGCCAGAGGTGCAGGGGGTGAGAGGGTTCACCAGAGATAGTGGGGAGCAGAACAGGCGGATCCACTGAAACCCGCTGCTGAGGGGAGCAGCGGGGAGGCCGGTGAGGTCTGCTGCGCCCTGTGGGAAGCTCCCCGGCTGGGGACCGCACTTGTGCTGCAGGGGCTGCGGACAGCACCATAGGCTGAGACTGACCCCGCCCCGGGGAGGCTCCTAGGGTGACTTTGATTTGTCTTTTGATATATGCATCTCTACCAAATATTCTCTTAGCAGTAAAAATGTTTGGGAGGTTTTTTAAAAGCTGTATTCTGTATCGTCCACCCCCCCCCCCCCCCACTTAGACAACAATCCAGTGTGTCTCTCCAATTCGGGGTACACTGTTGAATTTTCTTTCAAAACCATGAGATCACAGGTTCATTCCAGAATCAGCCAGAGAACATCGTAAAAGTAACTCAGGCTGGGTCCTTGCTCCCCTGAGACTGTCCGGCTCTGGATGGGGACGTGACCCCGTGGGCTTGGCTGTCGGCGTGGGCGGCTTCGTGTGTGTGCTCAGGCAGCGGTGGCCCGAGGACAGTGCGCGGGGATCACGCAGTTTGGTTGGGGACGCGGGGAGCGGCCTCCCTGCCCGCTTCCGTCCACGTGAGTAAAGCCTCGGAGCAGCGTGGATTTCCCGCCTGCGCCGGCGACCCCGGAGAGGCTGCAGGGAGGCGGCGTCGGGCAGCTGGTCCGGTCCGCTCTGGAGACAGGGCTGGCGTGGGGGCGGCCTCGGGGCGGTGGGGTCTCTTGTCCCGGAGAGCTGTGCGGTCTCTGCAGGCTTCCGCGCCCTCCCGGGGGCGTGCTGGGGCGCGGGCGGGGTCTCGGCTTCCGGCGGCTCTGGCTTTGAGTCGGAGCTGCGTTTTCCTCTCGCTTTGTCTTCCTCAGCTTTCTCCCCTGGCAATGGGGAGGCGGCTCAGACCTCTCCCGGGGCGCCCTGCTCTGCGCCACCTGCATGGCGGGGCTTGGGGCCCAGGGCGCGGCACGGGGTCTCGGGCCTGCTCTGCCCCTGCGGGGCCGTCTGCGTCTGCCGGCGCCCGGCCGTGGTGTGAGGCTGGCTGAGCAGCAGGCGCGGGTGGAGGGGCGCTCAGCCTCGCCGTGCCGGGCTCTCGGGCCTCAGGGGCCGGCAGGACAGAGCTGGAGGTCGTGCCGGCAGGATGCCAGGGCTTTTGGGACCTGCGTTCCTCAGTCTGCGCGGCGGCGGCCACGGTGGGTTGCGGCTGGCCGGCTGGGGCGCGGCGTGTCTGCACGCGTGCCGCTGCGGCTGTGCGCACCCGAAGATGTTGTGCCTCGGAGGGTTTCGGGCGGTTGCTTTGCAGTTGGCCTTTTCACATAGCAAGTGTTGAGGAAAGGAGATGAAAGGGTTGTTTTGTTGGTTAAATTAAAGAAACAGTTTTGGTGTATTCTCTGATAAGCTGGTTTGGTTTTGTTCCTATAGAAAGGAAAGGACATTTAAAAATGATGACTCACGGGCTAAAGAGACAGGGTTTTGTCTTTCAAGTTCACAAAACAAATGTAAGTGACCTCAGCATCAGCGGGTCCTGCCTCTAGCTGAGGGCAGGGCCGTGGGCGCCCGGGGCGCTGCCTGGTGCCAAGAGTCTACCCTTGGGGACAGCAGCAACCGAGGACAGGTGACTTCCGGTTGGGGTCAGGTTATACACAATCGCTGTAGGCATAATCAGCGGCGATGCAGTGACATTTTCGTTCCCGAGTCAGTTTTGGTGTGAAGTGACTGAAGAAAACGCTGGTTTCCCTCTGTGTTCCCTGGAGCAGAGGTGGCACCGGCGGAGCAAGGCAGAGGGCGGGCGCCACAGCCAGGCCCCCGCCCAGCAGCGGAGCTGGGCCCTCCTGGCAGGGTCAGGCGGCTGGGTCAGGGGCCACAGGAAGCGCCCGCCGGTGTCCCCGGAAGGAGTTTGCGTCGTCTGAGTCGCTCGCAGCGGGTGTGGTGATGAATTCGCAGAGCTATGGGTCAGTTTAATGGACAGAGCGAATTTGCCATGAACCTGGATTGCACCAGACACCAGCAGAAATCTTTGAAATCTGTGTTCTCAGAAATTGTGTGTGTTAACTGGAAGTAGGAATTTTAACTTTTCCTAATATTAACTGACAAATTTCTAATGTTTGTGTTTTCTGCTGGCGTCAGTTTCGTGTTTCATGTGGCTTTATAGTAGCTTTTACATCCTAAATTTAAAGAATTTTGTCGTTTTTCAGCATTTAATTCAAAAGAATATGGACTCACTTTACCTCTTGTTTTCTCTGTATTGTAGGGAGGTATGGAAACTTTGGAACTGCAGAAGGACGTAAAAGAAGAATCAGATGAAGAAGATGATGATGATGAAGAATCTGGACGATTACGTTTCAAAACTGAAAGGAAAGAAGGAACAATTATTAGGCTCTCAGATGTAACTAGAGAGAGAAGGAACATTCCAGAAACTTTGGGTAACTTCTTTTGCCTGTCTCCCATCCTCCTTCATTCCCATTTCAACTTCTCTGTGGTATTAAGATTAATCAAGCAGATAAAGTTGGCTTTGGGGATTGCTGTGTGCGGTGCCTAGAGCGTGTGAGGCAGGTGCTGTAACTCACGCTGCGAAAAGACTGTTCCGAATTCAAGCTGTTTGAATAAAGTATCCCATTGTTTACTTTTTAATAGTTTATCTTTGGAGTCTGTGGTTAGACCTGCTCCGGGTGTGCTGCGTGGCTCCTGGCTTCTCTGGGCGGCCCTGTGGGCCTGGCAGCGCTGCTGGCCCTCGCTGGGACCCTCCAGCTGCCAGGCTAGTTCTCGGCCCGGCGGTTTCGCTGGCGCCCTTTGTGTTGCTGCCGCCGCCTCCACGGCCCCTCGTCCTCCCTGTCTGTGTCCGACCGCGAAGCCGGCCCGAGCATGCGCCTCACCGGCTGGGGGTTACCGCAGGATCCCTGCCATCCGGGCCTGCGGCGCCACTGACGCAGAGGGCCTCCAGGCCGCGGCGTCCGCTGGGGGAGTCGGGCGGGGCTGCCTCCCCCCGCGGAAGCCCCGGGCACTGCCCGGCTCCTTGGATCTCGCAGGTTTAGAGGGGCTCCCAGGACGGGTTCTCGGGCTGCTGCTTCTGGAGCGGCTCCGGCCCGGCTTGGTCAGAGTCGGCGTGGAAGCCGAGCCCTGCCTCCGTGTGCCCGGCGCGGTCTCGGCGGGGAGCAAGTGCTTGCCCCCGACGGCGAGAGGCCTTCCTCGTGAGCACCCCAGAGGCGCCGGCCCACGGTGCTTTGCTCCGTGGGAGTCACGGAGAGGCGGTTCCAGACCCTCCTCTCCCCACGCCGGTTTCCTCCTCTGCCTGTTGGCTCCGGTGTCCTTAGGCTTGCTCTCAGGTTGCGGTGTCCGCCTGCCGGGTGGTCCGCGGGGCAGCGTTTGTGTCCGAGAAAGACTGACGCTGACTTGGGTAACGGAGATCGCAGGGCGACGGGGGCACGCGGAGGTGCCCGTTGCGGAGGGCGGGGTGGACGTCAGGGCCGCGGCCGCGCTCCTCTCCGCAGCTCTCTGGGCGTCGGCGCTGTTGCACAGCGGCAGCCGTGTGACCGGCCCGAAGCGGGGCAGCTGCTGAGGGCTGAGCGTGGTCCCGCTGGGCAGTCAGCACGCAGGCGAGGGCCTTGCCCTGCGGCCTGGGCGAGTCTCCAGGCCTCCGGGGAGAACTGGCGCTGGCTTCGTTCCCTCATTCTGGCCTTGTCGGAGCCGCTCGTCCTGTGTGAAGGCCTTGGCGTCGCTGTCCTCTCGCGAAGGCGTCTGCGGCTCCGCGTCGCCACCCAGAGGCCCACGCCCGGGCGTGCTGTGGCACGTTGCCCTCCTGAGCGAGGTGGGGTGGGGTGGGGGCCGGGGCTCGGAGGGGCGAGCGGCTGGCGCGGGGGCAGTCCGACCGCGTGCTGGCTGGGGCGGCAGTGCCCGGGGCGGGCTCCCCGCGCTGAGCCCTGCCACCGGGAGCGGGGCGTTGGCAGCGCGGGGGCCCAGCTGCTGAAGTGCGGGCTTGCTCAGGGCTTGCAGAGGGGCTGCTTTAACCCCCGCCCTGCAGGCTGCAGGGCATTTCACTTGCAGGGAAGATGCTTCCTGAGTGAGGCCGCGGGGCGGGCCGTGGACAGGAAGTTGGCGGCTTTCTCTCTCAGCCTCTTGGGCAGCCCTGCGGCGCCACGTCAGCGTCGGGGTCTGGACAGAAACGGCCGCGCTGATTTTGCCGCGGAAGCTCTTTGCCTGCCCCTGTGGGACCGCGCTGTCTTGCTGCCGAGAGCGCGCCGTCTCGTCTGACTTGCCTTCTGCGTTTGTTCTCTTTTAGCGTCGTAACAAAAACAAAACCAATTTTTGTGACGCTGTTCATTCTGAGAGCACTCAAGGGCGTGCGCGAGCCGTCCCTGCGCGCGAGCGTCTGCCTGTGGACAGCGCGTTCCCGTGGGGCCGAGAGGGACTGGCGGTCGGGGGCAGCCGCTTCCGCGCCCGGGCTGCGTGACGTCAGCCGTGAGCCTGGAGGGGCGTTCCCAGAGGGCACGGATTCGCGTCCTGAGGCTGCAGGGCCTGAGATGCGTGAGGTCGATTTGTATTTTGAATTCGGATTGAACTACAAGTTCAATTTGGGGTTTTCATCTCGATGAAGGTCTTTCATTAGGGGGCCTTTTTCCTCAGTCAGGATGCTGGGAGGTAAACCTTCCAGAAGGTGTGAGCGACCGCTTCACTCGCCCCAAGGGTGAGGCGAAACTACAGAGTCAGGAGACAGGCGAGTTCCTGACGTAGCAAGGATGACCTAGCACAGAGGGCTCTGTTCTCGCACGGCCCGGGTCACGGACATCTGGGGTGCTTTCCTTTGAGGACATCTCCAAAGGGTGGGTGTCCTTGGCAGTGTCCCTGATGTGCCAGCACACCAGTTCGGAGCTGCCGGGTCTGTGGCGGTGGAGGAGGCCGGGCGGCAGGCCCTCTCTGCGAGCCACGCGCGGTGAGGAGAGGCAGCTCGAGCCCGGCGCGGCTGCGGCCCCGTGGCCCTTTTCGTTGGCATGTGCCCGGGACCCGTCAATTGTGTTGCTTTAGCCCAGAGAGCGTTACGTAGGCCCAGCTAGTGTTCTCTCAGAATGCCCTAATTTTGTTCGTGGGTCTCCGGGGAAAATCCTCTGACCCCCGGTCAGGCAGCTGGGGGTCACCCGTGCCTGCGGCAGGCTGGCCTCGTGCGTCCGCAGGTCCCTGCGTCGTGAGCGTCTCGCTCCTCGATTCAGTTATCTTGCGAAAAACCTTGAGACTATCGTTTGTTATTTTTAGTTTGCCAAACAGACTGTATTCTGTAAATATTATGTACTGGTCTGTTACAAAATTATTTGCATGCAAATGTTCCTCTTGAGCTCCTCTTAGAAAGGGACTGGCCCAGTGCAGGGCTGTTCCTGAGCCCGGTCTCTCTCCTTCAGGGTCCAGGCTAGTTCGGAAAACACTTGCAGGGAAATTAACATTTCAGTTGAAGTTACAAATGTAATTTCCCTCCTGTCATATTTTGGTGACCTTTTGTGACAGCTTGTCTCAATCGGAGGAAAGCATTTTTACTTGCTGATTAAAGATGTCATTTGAAACCATTTTATTACCAGGGATAGTGAAATTAATCTTGACACTTAGAACCACTCAAAAAATAATTGCTGATTCACCGCATAGAATGTGTATGTGAACCAATCATGTAGTCTAGATTAGAATAAAAGTGTGTGCTCGTTAGGGAGAGATTACATTTTCTTTCGAATGGGCATCTAGATTCGTTTGAAGGGGAGGTGGGGGGAGTACCATAGAAATCATTTTAAGAAAGTGAAATGTGATTTGGAGATGGGGAAGACTGGAAGTAGGTGCTCCCAGGGTCCCCGACGGGAGACAAGCGGACGCCTGACGGGCGCCCTTCCCTGCGGGCCAGGAGGCTGTCTCAGCAGAGGGCAGTGGTGTCTCCGGCAGGTGTCCGTGCAGTGATGTGAATTGTCGCAGCTCGGGGGTAATTGTAAAAATAAAGGAACCGCTTTGAACAAACGCGTCGCGGTGCCGTTGGCCTCGGTGCTCTTCCCGCCGCGGGGGAGGCACGCCGGCCGATGGCCCTCGTGCCCGCCCGGCGGCGCTTCTGTGTCGGCCGCGTCCAGCCGAGACGTCTGTCTTCGCAGGGGAAGTTGTTTTTGTAAACCTGCCAACGTGAAATGATGAGAGTGTTCGATAGTTTCCATTGTTTCGGAAATCAGCTTTAATGACTTGACTGCGGAATGATGTCATGAGTAGCTTCTTTTTAAAATCAGGGATTTGCTGGTTTTGCTCTTTTGTGCTCTGGGCGTCACCATATTTCTCCCAGTTTCCTGAAGGCGGGGGCTGGGGGGGCTGGGGAGCCGGGGAGCTGGGGAGCTGGGTCCCGGCGGCCGCCTCTGCTGCGGCGAGCGGCCACGCGGCCTGGCAGGCGAAGTCGACTGCGGCCCCTTTCTGGTTTCGCCCAGCACGTGTTTAAGGGTCTCTCGGAAACCCCGCGTTTCCCGCAGACCGGTGCTGCGTCTCGGGGCCAGCCGGGCTTCCTGAGCGGCCCTCCCTGCCCGGCCGCGGGGACCGCTCTGGTGAGGGCGGCTCCTGCTGCGCTGGGTTTCCTGCGCGACTTTCCCGCCTTCTCCCTGCGGCTCTGGTGTGGGCTTTTGAAGGTTCCTAACACATCTGCCTCTCTCCAAATAGAGCTTTCGGCAGAAGCCAAAGCCGCGTTGCTGGAGTTTGAAGAACGGGAGCGACAGCACAAGCAGGGCCGCTATGGTGCGCGGCGGGGCGGACGGCGAGGCGGCGGCCTGCTGGGCCGCGGCGCCGGCGACCAGCGGCGGGACCACGGCGAGAGGGGCAGGGTCCAGGGCCACAGGCCTGCCCTGCTGCCCACACAGCCTCCTGTGGTGGTAACTTCACACTTTCACCTCGGTGCGAGGGAGGCCTGCTTCAGTGGGGTTGCTGCAGCCTTGACTGCTCAGGCTAAAACTGAATGTCGCGGCAGGAGTGACGCTCACGTTTCTTTGTGGTCAGGGTCGGGCTTTCGTTGATGGGGCTGGGGTGGTGGGCAGGAGTCCTGGCACACCCGCTGCGGAGGAAGGGCCCGCGCCCGAGGGCAGGGGCGTTTGTAAGGCCTTTTCCCTTCCTGCTGTAAAGCCCAGGCTCGTCCTTAGGTAGGGCTCTCTCCCAGAGCACGGCCCGGGCCGTCCGCGTGCACGGCCCCTCGCCCTCCGGCGCCTGCCTCTGCTGGGGCTCGCCTTCATTTGAGTTTCCCATTTCCAGCGTGACCCCTCGGAAGCACGGACAGGGGCTGCAGTGCTGGCTTTTCTGTTGCTTAGTTGACTCCAGGGGCGCCTCGGAGACAGCCGGCCTTGCGCCCTGTGTCCCGTCGCTCTGGGGTTAATCTGAGCTGAGGGGAAAGCCCACTTCGCCCCTAGAGAAATGTTAGTTTCAGGAGGCGCTCACTGAAATAACACAGAAAAGGCGGCTTGCTGCTTGGCGGGAGTGTTCCGGTGTGGGCGGGAGGGAAGCGGGTGGCTGGGTCGCCCCAGAGGTTGAGGCTGGCCGCCGTCTGCCCGTGCTCCCGCCGGGGCTCCGAGCCCAGGCGGCCCCGGCCTCTCCCTCCCCCGTGAGGGGCTCGTCTGGCTCGGGGGGGGGCTGCGTGCGCCCTGCTGTGAAAGGGAGGTGCACGCAGCCGCCGTGAGCGCCCTGAGCCTGTGCTCACCCCCCACACTCACACGGGGTGCTGGGGAGGGGTCCCCAGACTTGGGCTGGGGCCCGGGCCCCATCGAGCCTGCCAGTCGTGTGTTGGAACGGCCCCTCCCCGTCCGCGAGGCTCCTCTCTCCTGCGTCCGGGCTCTTCTCAGCCCTCTTGTCCCCGTCGCCTGCGTGGCGCTCGCTCCCTGTGCCCTCGGGCCGCGGGGCAGCCGGAGGACCCCCCCCCGCCCACATGCGTGTTTGCCACCCGTGGCGTGTCAGCGCAGGGGCGTGCAGCGCCGCGGGCTGGGCAGTTCTGGCTGGGCCTGCAGCCTCTGGGGGAGGCCTGGGGGCCGGGCAAGTCAGCCCCGCCTCGGCCTTCTGGCTGCTCTTCCGAGAAAGCTCCTGGCAGACCATGGCGCGGCAGCTGTCCTCGCCGGCTCAGGCACGGGGCCTGCGTCCTGCCCTCTTCCTCCCCTCCTGCTCCCCGCGCGGTTAGGGTGGTCTCCCCCAGGCGGCCGTGCCGCTGCTAGAGCAGGGCTTCTGTGGGACTGGGCGCCTGCCTGGGCCAAGCAGGTGCCCGGTGGGCCGCCTGCCTCTGCGCTGGGTGTGACCAGCTGCCTCATGTTGATGACCCACCAGAGGGGGCCTCGCGTGGCCTTCTGCTCTGTGTCCGCGTGGGCCTGCGGGGTTGCCGTCCCTTCTCTAAGGCCGTGACACAGAGCACCCCGGCGTTCCCGCAGACCTCGGCCCCCACTGTGCCACCCCCTCTCCCTGCGTGGCCGTCTGGGCAGCCGCCATTGCGGTCTCCCCCCGCCCTCTTGGGGCCGGCCCTTGCTAGCGTCGCCCGGCCCAGGCCGTGTCCCCCACAGGCCGCCTCCTGGCCGCTCTGCAGCGCTTTGGTCGGTTCGGCCGAGTTTGTTCCTTTCAAGTCCGTGCCAGGCTTCGGGGCTGCCGTCGTCCCTTCCTGCCCCAGACAAGGCCCGGGGGCAGCACCGCGCGCCCGGGCCGTGCCCCTCGCGGTCTGGCCGGAGCACCCCGCGCGTGGGCTTCTGCACTTCTCCTTCAGGTGTTGACTCAGGTCTGTTTTCTGTGGCTCCAGACGCACTCGCCGAGACTGGTCCCGCCCCCGCAGCCGCAGCCGCCGCCGCCCCCGCCGCCGCAGCAGCCGCCGCCGCCGCCGCCGCAGCAGCCGATCCGCAGCCTGTTCCAGCAGCAGCCCCTGCAGCCCCTGCTGCCCCTGCAGCACCCGCACCACCCGCCCCCGCCGCAGGGCGTGCACATGCCGCCCCAGATGGAGACCCCCCGCGTGATGATGACGCCGCCCCCCGGGACCCCGCAGCAGCCTAAGAACATCCACATCAACCCCCACTTCAAGGGGGCGGTGGTCACGCCCGTCCAAGGTACGGCCCCCCGGGTCGGCTGCGCCTGCCCGCGCTGCTGCTGCTGCTGCTGCTGGCGTCAGTGGCGGGGGCCCCGCTTGCTCACGCTGCCGCAGCGACCCGACGGGCTGACGTCCGTCCCCCGGTCTGAAGGGGCCTGCGGGTCTGGGCTTCCGAGTCTGGCCCTTTGTTTTCGAACAGCCCCGCGCGGCCCGGCGTGGGCCCGGCCTCTCCTCGCCTTCCCGTGGCCTTCTGGGGAGGGACACGCATGTCCCACCCAGCCGTGGCGCCGGGGCCCAGCCTCACCTCGGTCTTGCCCGCGGGCCCGCTCTGATGAGGCGCCCTCAGCCTTTGCTCAGAGTTGGCATCCGCCCGCCGAGCGGGGCCCGGCGGGGACGGGGGAGGTGCGGGTGGCAGGGTGGCCGTGTCGCTCACCCTCCCACCGGAGACCCTGGGGGAGAAGCGGGTCGCACCAGCATGTCCTCTGCTGTGCCCTGGCACAGCTCCTCCGGGCACGTCTGTGCCAGCCTCCTCGTGCGGGGACGCACGGCCGTGGAGGTGGAGGTGGAGGTGGCCGGCGCACGCCCCGCAACCAGCGGCCCCCGGCCCAGCGTGTTCCCGCGACGCTCCCCCCCGGTCCCGCCTCGGGCTGGAGTTGGCGCCTGCTTCCTCCCGGACAGGGCTGTTGTTCTGAGGGTCCCCGGTTCTCGTTCTCCTGGTGGGCCCGAGGGCGCTCCGCTCCTGGAAAGGCAGAACCAGGTCAAAGTCAGACCATCGCCGCAGCGTCGGTGTCTCCCAGCGAGCGCTCTGGGCCTCTGGGGCGCGGGCTGCCGTGTGCTGGAGAGTTCGGGGCCGGAGCAGGCGGGGGGGGGGGGGGGGGGGGGGGGGGGGGGGGGGGGGGGGGGGGGGGGGGGGGGGGGGGGGGGGGGGGGGGGGGCGTGCGGAGAGGCGGCGGGCCTCCGCGGCAGAGCGCGGCGTCTGTTGCGCACGGTGTAGGGCTTCTCAGTGGCGAGGCGCTCTTCAAAGTTCTGTGCCCCTTTCCCTTGCTCGCCTGTTAAAAAGGTCGCGCCCATGGCGCAAGCGTGACTCTGCGTGAATGTGCGCGCAGACGCCACGTTAGCATGCAGCCTGTTCCTTCCTGTGGGCTTGGGGCTGAGCCCTGCGGTGATGAGCGGTGTTCTTCCCACAGTGCCCTTGCTGCCCGCGCCGACCCAGCCGAGACCTGCTGTGGGGCCCCAGCGATTCCCGGTGAGTAGCCGCGGCCCCCCCCCCCCCCCCCCCCCCCCCCCCGGGCAGCGCGGTGCTGGGTGGTGGCGGTGCTGGGTGGTGGTGCAGCTCGGCTAGGCGTGAACACTGACAGTGGCTTCTGAAATGGAAACTTGGTTGCAAGCTTAAGGCCAGTGGAGTTTTGAGAGTGCAATTAATTGTTTAACTCAAACCGTCCAGTGAGGACGGTCACCAGCGCCTTGCGTCCGGAGTGTGAAGCTTGACTTTACTGGGGCCCGCAGAGTGGTGCCTGGCCCAGGGGCGGGGTGCGGGTGTGCGGGGGCGTGAGGTCTCCGCCTGCTTTGGGAAAAGGCTTCAGAAGTCTCAGTGAGCCTTCGGGTTTGTATTTTAAAATGAAGGTTTCTCCTTCAAATACCTTTAGGAGGAAGAAGGCCCTGCCGCCCCCACCCCTGCTTTGCGGGCGTTGCCCTCCACCGCTCCCAGTCTCCCCACCGGTCGTAACGACAATTGTCCATTTAAATAGTTGAACGTGCATTTTGAGTTTCTCTTTGATTTACAGTTATTTCGTGGTTTTGTTGAATCAGTGGGGCATTTGTTCTTTTTAAAAACGATGTTGGGAAAAAGTGGACGGGACACTAATGTCATTTGTAAGAAGCTGTAGTTTTGTTTGGGCTGAACGATTTGATTTTCCAAAAATGTCTAAACGGCAGTTGGGCCTTTTAGCTTTGTGGCTTCCGAGGATGCCGCATTTGCCTGGGCATCGAGGCAAAGGTTTTAACGGGAGGCTCGCGTCACCAGGCGGTCAGTCATTCAGCACGCCCGGCACTGGGTTTAAGGTTCAGGGTATTTTTCAGAAACTGCCTGCGTCGGTAGTGGCTGTTCATGGATTATGATAAGGTTTCCAAAGCTGGTTCATGTTCCCTTATGTTAGCTCATTTTTTCTTTAAATTACTTAAGTTCTAAAACTATTTTTTAAAAAATTAAGCGTGTATCGAGTGCGATTTCCTGTTTGAAGCTCACGTCTGAATAGCTAAGTTGCATCGTCCACTGAGCAGCACGTGGTTTTAGTCGCCAGCACTCGCGTGAGACAGCGTGACTGCCGAACAGGTAAAACACAGCGTAAGGGCTCTGCGCCTTCTCAGGGTCGTGAGCGCCTGCCAGTCACACCGGGCTTGTGTTCGTGCTTCGGTTGCCTTGGAGGGTAAAAGCTGATGTGGAAACGCAGTTGTTGAAGGACAGCAGGAACGCTGTATGTTGCATTTTTGTAAAAATGTGTTTACTGATATAAAACAGGAATCTGTAGTTTTCATCTACTTGGTGTTTTTCAATTGTGTGGATCTAATTGTACGTGATACTCAAGGATATTCCAAGAGAGCAATAAAGGGAAATGTTTTTGTCTCAGAAAGTGACTTAGCACCCCAGCTGCGCTGGCTGATGTTGTCGAACTGCTTTTTTTTTTTATGCTTCTCACAGTTTTTTTTTTTTTTTTTTTTTTTTTATACATACAAGCTGGGGTACAGGCCAGAGGCGTGGGGCAGCGAGAGGGCTCACCAGAGACAGAGCGGGGAGCAGAACAGGCAGATCAGAAATACACTGCTGAGGGGAGCAGCGGGCAAGGCAGGAGAGGTCTGCCCCGCCATGTGGGATTCTCCCCGGCCGGGCGTCGAACTCGCGTCGCCGCCGCAGACAGCTCCACAGCGCAGCGCTTAACCGCTGCGCCACCGGGGAGGCCCTGTCGAACTGCTTTTTGTCACTGTTTCGAGGTGGAAGCGAGCGGGGCTGTGGGAAAGGGCTGGCGGGCCGGGGCCGGGGCCCGGGCCCGTGAGCAGAGCCCGGCCAGGCGGGAGCTGTGCGTGGGGGCGTGGAGAGGCAGCGCTCTGCTTTTCCTGTCGTCAGCCTCTCGCGGGGAAAACCGTCCGCCGTAGCCCAGAAACTCAGCGGAGGCAGTGGGGGATTTTCAGCGGTCCGTCGGGGAGCTGGGAGACAGCGCCCCTCGGACGTCCCCTGTGGGTCACCTAGGACCGACTTGGCGCGGCACGGTTTGTGGCCACCTAGTGCTGCTCTGCGTTGTGCCGGCCCCAGGCGCTGCAGCGGCCGCGGGCAGGTGGTGCGGCCCTGAGCCGGGCAAGACGAGACGCTGTTGGGCCGGCGCTGCGGCCCCTGCCGCCTCCGGACAGCCTCGCCCGGGTCACGTGGCATCTGCTGGCACCCACTTGCTTTTCTTGGCACACAAAATAAGATTTAAATTCCAGAAATCTTCGGAGCGAAGCAGAGTTTGTCGTGATCATTCTTTCCCCAGCCCGAGCCCTCTCAGGAGTTGCCGTTGCTCCCGGCTGGGGGGGTGGTGGGGTCGGCTTTGCGGGGCCTGCCCCCCGTCCGGCTGCTGCGCGCAGGGCTGGCTCCCTCTGCCCGGTGGGGAGACGCCGGCGCCGTGCTCAGCCGGCCAGCCTGGCCCGAAGCCTGTGCGGGCGTGGGGTGTCGATGCCGTGCTCCTGCAGGAGCTGGCCGCGAGTGGCTGTGGGGCAGGGCTGCCCGGGTTGGGATTCTGTTACTTGTCGGTGCTGTCAAAGACAAAAACGTGCGTTTGCACAGTAGGGTTCACACCCTGTGTGTTTAGTGTGACTTCAGATGGCAGGTCTGCCCATCGGGTGGGGCCTGAAGGGGGGCAAGGGGGGCGCCGGGTCTGCTGGCCTCGGGGTGGCCCCAGCGGAGGTGTGCCCGAGCGGCCACACCTGCGTAGACACCCCTTTGTTTACAAGTTAAGAAAACTGGAGAGGGCCTTCCCAGCGGAGCAGCGGTTGGGTGCTGTGCTGTGGAGCTGTCGGCAGCGGCGGCGCGAGTTCGACACCTGGCTGGGGAGCTTCCCACAGGGCGCAGCAGACCCCTCCTGTCTCCCCGCTGCCCCCTCAGCAGCGGATTTCATTGGATCTGCCTGTTCTGCTCCCCACTCTCTCTCTGGTGAACCCTCTCGCCGCCCCAAGCCTCTGGCCTGCACCCCAGCTTGTGTGCATAAATCAATCTTTAAAAAAAAAAATAGGAAACTGGAGAAGGTCTTAATTTAGAACAGGTACCCTATGAGTTGTTAAGCGATGTCGTCTCCAGTTCTTTAAGTTAAAAATCACAGAGAACTCCAATATGAAGCCCTGTTTTCACGGAGTTGTTTAAAATTGTGTTTAGAAGTCCGCCTCTGAAGGCAGAGCGTGGTGTTCTGGGCTGCTGGGGCTGGCGAGGCTGGCATCTGTTTCCTGCTTGTGAACCTTAGAGGGTGTGGTGAACATTCTTCGGGGCGATGGCTTGAGTGTCACGGAATCAGACATCACAAAGGACCCTCGCTTTGACCACTCGTTGGGGCTGCAGCCTCAGGCCTGTGCCTGGCCTGCCCTGGCTGGGGTCTCCTCTGCCCGCCGCGGAGAGCTGGGCGCGAGAGCGTCCTCCCCACAGACTCGTGTGCTTTTTCCCGGTGACGGTCTTGTTTTCATAAATCAGACTTGGGGATCTTCTATGGTGGTACCGCTCTTGAGGGGTGACGTACCAGAGAAAGAATCTTTCGCTTCCTCTTTTCATTAACCTACCAGGTGCACAGTTGGTAAAGGACGCTTCGGGGAGCTGGTGGGCACAGGAGAGCCACAGCCCCGAGCAGTTGAAGGGCTCTTGCCCGTTGGCCCTCCTTCCATTCAGCGCCGGTGCCCCGTCCCGTCTGGCATCCGCCCCGCGCTGTCGCCAGAGAGCACCGCTGGCCACCGCCTCGTGCTGTGAGGGCCGGCCAGCCGGGAGGCTGGGCACGCGCCTGCGGGAGCCTGTGCCTGCGGGGGTCTGGGCTCCTCTCGGGCGCGGCCCAAGGGGCCTGATCTCGCCGGCCCCTCCCGGATGCCCGTCCTGGTGGCAGGCCTGAAGTCCTCGCCTTGTTGCAGTCCCTGCTGGCGCCGAGCCTGTGCCAAAGTGACGTGTGTTCAAAGTCCACAAGCTCCCAGAGTGCTGCTGCAGCGCTAGCGCCTTGCAGACTCCCTGTGAGGCGCGTCGTCGGTCCAGCGGCTGTCCCTGCACGGACGGCGTGAGCCCCGAGTTTCACGGGTCGTGGTTACTGATGTCGGCTGTTTTTTTTTGTTTGTTTGTTTTTAAGATTTATTTATTGACATATACCAGAGCTGGCGTGCAGGCCAGAGGTGGAGGGTGAGAGGACTCCCCAGAGACAGAGTGGGAGCAGAGCAGGCGGATCCACTGAGACACTGCAGAGGGGGCAGCGGGAGACAGGAGGGTCTGCCGCGCCCGTGGGCAGCTCCCCGGCCGGGGATCGCACTCGTGCTGCAGGGGCTGCCATAGCTCCACAGGCTGAGACTGACCTGGCGCCTCAGGGAGGCCCTGACGTCAGCCTGTTAAAGCCCAGTTGCCTCCGGTGCTGCATTAGTGGGGCACGTCCGTGCAGGTATCTCAGGGCAGCTGGTTAAACAGAGTATCTTGACTGCTGAATAATTTTCATGATTTTAGTTCAGTGTAAAACTAAACATTACGTTAAAGACGACCACTGCCCTTCTAGGTCAGTCCTCGGGGTGGGGTTATCCCGGCAGGCGGAGAGAGGCGCGCTCTCCCGCTCTGCCTCCTGGCGGGCGCCGCGTCGGCTGGTGACTGACACGGGCTGCCTCAGACGGGCCACTTGGTGCAGATCGTGTCTGGTGAGACAGCTGCGCCGTCGCCTTCTCTCTGAGTACAGCCTTTGCAGATGTGAACCCCGACTTCACTCCGGCGAGAGAGCAGCCCTTCTTTTGGGCCCTACCGTTTACAGCTCGCTCGCAGCGCCTCGGGGTGACGGACACTTGCAGAGGGGCCGGGTGGTGGCCTCTCTCCGAGCCGAGCTGCGTGGTGGCCGCAGATGTGGGGAGAGGCTCCAGCTGTCACGCACTGTCAGGCCGGCGAGGGGAGAACGCGGTTTAAAATGCAGGTGACATAATACCCAGCCTTCTCCATTTGCGAGTGGGTTCTGATTAATCATGATTACCATACATTATCATACCATCAGATTTAATCATATCAGTGATTCCCGTCTGCAGCAGGAACGGCGGTGGCGAGGCGAGGTAGTAACGGGACGGTTGGCGCGGAGGGCGGGCGCGTGCCCAGCCTGTGCGGCGCGAGGCGGGGCTCGGGCCGGCTCCTGTGGCTGAGCGTTCCCTTCGGGCTGCGGGAGCCGGGCTAGGCCGCGAGACGCGCCTCCCCCCCAGGTGGGTCGGGCAGGCTGGGAGCGCAGGTGCCCGCCGCACGCGCAAATGCGGCCACTGGGGTGTGGGCAGTAGCCAGTTTGAAGACCTTGGGCCACTCTCTGGGGCAAGGAAACCGCTGTGCCACCTCGTCCTCAGGGTGCGCCCAGAGTCTTGTCCCGGACTTGGCCCCGGGGGTCCCCGAAGACCGTCCCTCCGCTCAGCCACCAGGACGTCTGGGGCGGCCTCACACGAGCGAGCGCCTGCGCCCCGCCCTGGCCTCGGGGTGGCTTTCGCTGAGCGGTTCTGGAAAGTCACACTCCCCAGCTGCGGGGTGGCCAGCTGGGATGGAGGACGGGCTGTCCCCCGGAAGGCGGCCTCTGCTGCCCGCGTGCCCCCGCGGCGGCCCCGGGCCTCGCACAGCCGTCTGTTGGTCCACCTCGCGGACTTGGGCCATTCTAGTCTTTGGTCGTTGTGGTGGCCGTGCCATGATGTCTGCGTTGCGTCTCGGTGTGCCCGGCCTGGCAGCCCGGAGTGGGGTGGTGGCCGGGGTCAGCGCGGGTGGGGCCGGCTCAGGCTGCCCGCCCGGTTCGGAGCCGCGACGCGCAGGTCCCTTCTGGGGGTGCTGGGCCCCTCGGGAGGTGGAGGCCCCGTTTCCCCCTTTCACAGACGGACACGGTTTGGGGAGAGTTGGTCGCAGAGTCCACGCACCCGGGTTGGAGGCAGAGCCCTCCCTGTCTCCCGAGGGCCCAGGCGCGCCCCCAGCGGGCACAGGGGCGGGGAGAGGAGAAGCTGCCGTGGGGGCTGTTGGCGCTGCGGGGTGGTTCGGGGAGGCCGGGGGGGAGGGGGTGCAGGAATAAAGGGTTTTCTTTCTACGAAGTACTGGGGCCGTTCCGCGGCCTCGGGTGAAGCGGGCCCACACTCGCCCGCCCTGTGCGCTGGGCCCCGCCGGCCGCCACAGACCTGCTGCCCGTCACTGGCAGGCACCTTCCAGGAAAAGGAGCATAAGCACCTGCACGGGCCCAACCTGGAAGAGAAAAAACCTAGAGAAAATGCTGAAATAAGAGGATTACCCTTGTGATAGAAGCCTGTGATTTCAATTACGTCAGGGTCACTGGTGCTTTATTCTTTGCGTTTAGCCTATTTAATCAGAATTAGCTGTGAGATGTTCTTAAGTGTCGCTGGTTTCTTATATAGTCCTTTGCATTTTAAGTGAGATTAATAAATGAAAACATGTTGCAGGGGAGGGTTGTAATTTACTGAAAATTCATGAATCTACAATGACATTGTTAAGGTATTTAATTTGCGTTATTAAAATACACCCACTGACCCTTTTAGGGAAGCTGATAAATCACATAATAGCTGTTAGAGCCTCTTTATTCTTTGCATTATACGATTAACTTTGCTAAGCAATTTATGCAAAGTTTTCATCCTTTTTTTTCCCCCAGTAACCGAAGTTATCAGTTCTTCCTGAATAGGATTAAGGTCGATACCATCATGTAATTAACAAGAGATGCAAAAAAGTGAAAGTGCAATTTGTGTGAAATTCTATGAGAGGGAACGATAACTTCTTACCTTGGGCTTGCGAGGGGTACAAAGCAAAGTAAAATAGAGCGGTTACTTGGAAGGATTCAAGCGGCCTTTTCTCTCGAAAGGCAGAGTCCCCAGCGCGATGCCGTTAGCCAGGCCTGGCGCCGCCCGAAGGGGTCTGTGATGTGGCTGGGTCCCCTCCACGCCTGTGAGGGGACAGGCTGTGAGCGAGTGTCACGCCAAGGACTCCCGGGCGGCGCCAGGCCCCAGCCAGGGGCTGTCCGCGGTGTTGCCGCAGGCTGCGGCAGCGGGGCCGCCCGGCGTGCCGTCCCGCTCCCTCCCTCAGGCAGAGGGTCTGGCCCGTCTGTTCCGGGCTTCCGGTTTGTGAGACGCTGCGGAACTCGGCCTGGTGAGGCAGGCGTGGCCGAGGCTGCGGGGGCAGGGAACTCACCAAGCAGGTGCCTCCCGCCGTTCCGCGTGGAGGCGAGCGTTGCCGGGTGCACGGCAGCTGCGTGGCGTGGGCAGGGCCTCCCCCAGCCTTCACCGCGCGGACAGGTCTGCGGCAGCCTCCCACGTGCCGGAGATGGGATGGGGGGCGCCTGCGTCTCGAGCAGTCGTGCGGCGCTTCTCTCTCAAGGCCTTCGTGGCAGCGGCGAGAGCCTCGGGCACCGGGGATCTTCGGGTTCTTTCCAGTGCTCAGACTCTGCAGGCTGTTTCCCTGGGGGCGGCCGCCCTGCCCCGCCTGCCCCGCCCCCGCCTTTCTCTCCGCAGTCGGGCGACACGGGCCGCTGGGCTCCTTCGGGCGCTAGCTCCCGGGCCACCTTGCGAGGTCGGCGCTGGGGCGGGCGCTGGGCGCCTCTCCTTGACGAGGGGCCCCAGCTCCAGGCGCCATCTGCGCCCCAGCCTCTTTCTGGGCACCACACGGAGGGTCACCTGGGAGTAGAATAAAGCCCCTATTCAGTGTTACCGGTGCGCGTCACAGTCTCGCTGCTCTGCCGAGTGGGGAAGCCAGTTCTTAGGCCGCGAGAGGCCGTGCTGGTGGCTCCGACGTTTGGGTGCGCCCCGGGGCCCGGACAAGCGCGTGGGCCGTCAGCCAGAGGACAGGCTTTGGGGGAGAGGTGGAAAGCACAGTATTAAATTCCAAAGGGGACAAGATCCCGATCACGCTGTATTTTCAGTTTAATATAAAAGAAGGGTTAGAAACTGAATATTAAAAATGCTCTCCCAGGAGCTCTGGAAGCTATTCGAGGCTAAAGAAGTAATGCGTGCTGTCCTCAGGCAGCTTGAGTTTTTATTGAAAAATAACCACGCCAGGCTCTGTCTGAGTTCATTCTCAGAATTCAGTAACTGCTTCCTTTTAGAAAGGGGCAGGGGCCGAGGAGCCGAGGAGCCGAGGAGCCGAGGAGCCGACACGTGCCCTGATTTTGTCCAGTGCAAAGTCAAAAGTCAAAGCCGGGCAGGCCCGGCCGCAGAGCGGAAGCCGGCCTCCTTTGCTGCGGCCCTGCCCGTCTCATGAGGAGGCGTCCTGCAGAGGTCAGGCGGGTCTGCAGGGGCCACAGCGCCCAGAGGTGGCTGGGCCTCGAGTCCCGAGTCTGCCCACTTGGCACGCCGCGGGCCTGGGGGAGGGGCGGTGCTGAGCGGGCGGTGGCCTCTCCTCTCACGTGTGCGCCAAGGAAACCCTTGGTTTTTGAAGCCCCCAGATTTAGAGGAAAACGCTGTCTTCCCCCCAACGGCCGGCACAGACGGAGCCTTGGGGCAGAGCGGGCCTGGCTCTGGCTGCCGCTGCGCTCTGGGCCGCCCGCCGGGCTGCCCGCATGGCTGCGCCCCCCCCCCCCCCCCCAGTGTGGGGTCTTTGAGCCTGGTGCTTGAGGCTGGGAGCCTGGGCGGCCTGGGGTCAGGGGTCACGGGGCCCCCGCCCAGGTGTCGATGCCCAGACACCCTGCCTCGGAGGCCAGGCAGGTTTTATTGTATTTTCTGCGTCGGTTGGAAAATAGGGCTTGAAAATTTCGTTTGAAATAATGGCAGGACCTTGATGGCTCGTTTATTGTCATCTAGGAAGTTTCGAAGATTTTTTAAAATACCGTTCGAAACGTGTGCACGTGTGAGGAGAAGGTTGGCCTGTGAGGCTGAGGACGGGTCGCCGCGACCTGTTTCAAGAGAGGTGCCCTGTGAGTGGCTGTTCTCTCACTGCTGGCAGGCGCCTCGGGCAGGGCACTTCCTCAGGTGATTTTTAAACCTGAGCAAATAATTTGTCGGCGGAAGAAAGTCGAGGGCGCGGAAGAAAGTCGAGGGCGAGTCCCATCAAACAGCACCCGGCGGCGGCGGCGGCGGCACCGCCCACTTCGGGCCGGCCGGCCTGGGCCACGCTGAACCAGCGCCCGCCCCTCGGTGGCAGACCCTACGGCAGGGACCGGGGGCCTTGGCAGGCGCGTCTCCAGGTAGGGCGCTCCCTTGGAGGAGCCGCTGCTGCGTCCGGCGCTGCCGGAACTTCCAGGGTGTGACGGCGGAGAGCTGCAGGCTGGGTTTTAGAGAGAGAGGCGGTGTGGCGTGGCGGCCTGGTGAGGGTGCAGGCGAGGAGCGGCCCCTGGGGAAGTCGTTCTCCAGATGCCGCTTCCTGGGCGGAGGCCCAAGGGCCCGCCGAGAAGCAAAGGGCTTGGCTTGTCTGGAGCGGGGGCAGCGCACGAGTTTGTCGAGAAGTGCTGGCTGACGCGAGGCAGAAACTCGCCTGCTGGCGCAGGAGCCCCCTACAGGGTCGCGGTCGGTGTCTTCCGGATCCCCATCCCGGGGCTCATTTCCTTGCTTTGAGTGGAGCCGAGTCGTGGCGGCGCGCGGGGTGCTCAGAGGCAGCGCGCCTGGGAGGAGGTGGGTGGCAGGCGCCTCGGAGCAGACGCGCGGTCTGGGGGCTGTCGGGCAGCAGGGTCGGGCTGCGCGATTCGGGAGCCTGACACGCCCCCTGGCCGGAGGGGCTGCAGGCGGGGTCTGCCTGTTTTCAGAGGCCCTGGGGCCACGCACACATTTCCTGCCTCTCATTCTGGGTCCTTTGTTTCTTTAGGGTCCTCCAGAATTTCCTCAGCACACACCTGGACCTGTCCCCAACAATTTCAGCCAGCCCCCGAGACTTCCTCTGCAGGACCAGTGGAGAGCCCCGCCCCCGCCCCAGGAGCGAGACCCCTTCTTCCTCGGCGGTAGGTGGTGCGGCACTCCGCTCCCAGGGGGTTCAAGTCAGGGCTTTGGCCCGCTCTTTGAGACGCTAACATCAGCCTGTTGGTGCCTGGAAAAGAAACCCTCCCCAAGGGGGGAAGTCACCCGTGGGAAGTGTCGAGTGAGGCCACTAGTCGTGAGAAGATCAAGGCATCCTGTGCGTCCATGCCCCGCCCCGTGGCCGGGCCGAGGGAGCACGCCCGAGCCTGCCTTTCCTGGGGCGCCGTGCACGTCCCAGAGCCCTGCTCTGCCTTCAGTTTCAGGTGAACCCCGGTTCCCGAGTCACCTCTTCCTGGAGCAGCGAAGCCCCCCGCCACCGCCACCGCCTCCCACGCTGCTCAGCAGCACTCACCCGGTGCCCACCCCGAGCCCACTGCCGTTCACCCAGCCCGGACCAGCCTTCAGCCAGCAGGGCCAGCAGCCCGTGTTCCCCAGGGAGCGGCCCGTGAGGCCGGCCCTGCAGCCACCAGGCCCTGTGGGGATCCTGCACTTCAGCCAGCCGGGGTCGGCAGCCGCGCGGCCCTTCCTCCCGCCGAGGCAGCCCTTCCTGCCCCCAGGCCAGCCCTTCCTGCCCGCACACGCGCAGCCCGCACTGCAGGTACGCATGGGGCGGGTGCGGTGTCCTCAGGCGACGCGGGGTTCTGCCAGCTGACTGCTGCTGCGGCGGCCGCCGGTGGGCTCTGAGGCTGTCCCTGGCAGGCAGGCGCCGAGAGTGTCGGTCGGGGCTGGACGAAGTTAGCGTTACGTTTTTGAAGCGTGCTGCTCCCGAAACTGGTACTTCTTGGCCCATTTGCTCCATGGTTGCCACGTCGTCTTGAAGGCGGCTCCCCGGGAAGGCCCATGGGCCGTCCTCGGGCGCCAGAGCCGCTGCCCGTTTATTAATTGGGTGTCTGGTTTTTTGTTGTTGAATTGAGTATCTCATACTTTGGTATTAATCCCTTGTCACTTAAATACTGTGCAGGTATTTTCTCCCTTTCAGTAGGTGCCTTAACCTTCTTGTGTTTTGTTGTTGTTTTTTTTAAGCTCAGTGAAAGCTTTTTAGCTCAAGATAATCCCAGGTGCCTACTTTCGCTTTTATTTCCTTTGCCACTGGTGTCCAGTCTCCAGAAATAGCTTTATCACCGATGTTACGGAGGAATGTATCACCAGTGTTTTCTTCTATGTGTTTTATTGTTACAAGTTTTATTTCTTAATCTTTAATCCATTTGGAATTTATTTTTGGGTATAGATTCTTGGGGAGTGATCTCACTTCATTTTTTTGTATGTGGTTTTGCAGGTTCCCCACACCAGTTACTAAAGAGACTGTCCCGTCCCCATTGTGCAGGCCTAGCTCAGGTGCCGGGAGATTGGTCTCTGGGTGCTGTTCTGCTGACCCCTGTACCCGTGTGTTTGTGCCAATAACCACGTCGTTTGCAGCACTGTTGCTTTAGCGTTGGAAGCTGCAGAGCAGGATGCCTTCATTTCTTTCCTTTTTTCTACTATTCAAATTATGGCTCTATATAAATTCCAATACTTTTTGTTCCGTTTCTTTGGAAAGCGTCGCTGGGATGTTGATGGGGATTGTGTGAAATCTGCGTCTCATCTTCGGCAGGGGCGTTCCGGCCGAGTTTGGGTGCCCCCTTCTGGTGGCAGAGGTTTTACGGTGCCTGCTGACCGGCACATAGCGAGAGCGTGCGTTCACGGGCTGTTGTCTCTCTCTTTTCCATGGAAGGGACCCCTGCACCCGCCCTTGCCACCTCCACACCAGCCCCAGCCGCAGCCCCAGCAGCAGCCCCCGCTCCAGCCCCCGCTGCAGCCGCCGCCCCAGCACCAGCCGCCCCCCCAGCCGCAGCACCAGCCCCCACACCAGCCGCAGCCGCACCAGCACCACCACCTGTCCGTGCCGCCCCCGCCGCTCATGCCCCTGGCGCAGCCGCCCTTCCGGCCGCACCTGCAGCCAGCCCAGCCGCAGCCCAGCAGCCGGGGGCAGTGCCCGCAGCGCCAGGGGCTCCGACACGTGAGTACCTGCCGGGGTCCCGGGTCCGGGCACGCTCGCGACCCTGGGGAGCACTCTGCCCTGGCTGCGTTTTCAGAGCCGCGTGGGAGACGGATCTTCGTGACCACAGGGCTTGGAAGTGTCCCCTTTGCCCTGAAGACCGTGGCGGTTACTGCGCGGCGCCCTCGCTTGGGCGGGCCTGCGTGCTGCCAGCCGCGCCCTGCATGCGCGGGCGCGCTCCCCGGGGCTCTGAGCAAGTCGGAGGGTTTGGGGCCGCTCTTGGTCGCGGGCACCGCACGCGCTTCCGCTGCGCAGCCTGCACACGGGACACCCCGTCCCCACCCACTCGGCGTGGGGGCTGGGCATGTCTCCCCAGCGCGTGCCGTGCCACGGCTGGGGGAGCTGGCGGCCAGTGCTGGGCGGGGGCGGGGCCCTCTCAGGACTGTCCCTTTGGATCGCGAGCGTCGGGCTGGTCACTCGGCTTCCTCGCGTCTGCTTCTCTCGCGCCTGCCTCTCAGGTGGCATCGAGATGGGTTACGAGAAATGGGATTTGACCTTGGTTTCGCTTCGTTAGAACGGGACAGACGGCTCCCAGCCTTGGGCCCTCAAACACTGGCCTGAGCGGCCTCACCCGCCTCCCGCAGCGCGCTCGGCGCCGGGCTCCAGGAGAGTCCCAGGGCTGGGCGTGGCCGAGACCGGGGTCTCAGGTGGAACTTGGGCCGCCTCCCCGCCGGGCAGCAGTTTCTCAGGGCGCTGACTCTGCCATGTCTCTCCTTGGCCTGCAGCAGATGGCAGAGGCCCGGCCGCCGTCCTGGAGCCCACCTGTGTCCCCCACGGGGCGGGGCGGGGCCCACCGGGAATCGTGGCTGCCTCCCCAAGAGAAGCGCTCATGGGGGCGCTTGTGAAGTATGTCATCAAACGTGTCTCTGTGGTCTCTCTCGTTCCCGCTGGTGGTCAGAGTTCCCCGCTTCTCTCGACAGAACTCAGCCTCGCAGAACGTCCCCAAGCGGCCGGTCCAGCAGATGCCGCCCGCCGCCCCCAGGAACAGCAACCTGCGCGAGCTGCCCATCGCGCCGGCCCACGTCCTGGATGGGAGCGGCAGCCGGCGCGCCTCCACGCCCGCGGCCCAGGCGAAGCCCGCGGCCGGCCCGTCCCCGCCCTCGAGGCCCGCGCTGGGGCCCCGGGTCACGCAGGGCAAGGCCGAGGGGAAAGGCCCGGCAGCGCCACCCAAGGAAGAGGCCAGAACCGAGCCCGAGGTAGGCGGGGCTTGTGTGAGTGCAGTCGGGCCTGCAGCCGGCCCCTCCCCGGGAGCTCCCCAGCCCCTCCCCAGTGGGGCCCGCCCAGCGGGAGCCCCCTCCGGTGCGCGCCGAGACCGCCCTTCCGTCCCTGGCCGGCGCAGCCTCGTCCCAGCACTTGACTCGAAGGCGGGCGCCGGGCCCCTGCGGGGGGCTGCTCTTCTCTTGGGGCTGTTAGGGGACCTAGGGTGGTGGTGCTTCTGAGTCATGTTTGTTGTGAGTTTTCAGATTTATTTCAATTTATGCATTAGAGAGCTGTGTGCAGGCCAGAGGTGTGGGGGTGAGAGGACTCCCCAGAGGTAGAGCCGGGAGCAGGACAGCCAGATCTACTGAAGTCCACTGCTGAGGGGGCAGCGGGAGACAGGAGGGGTCTGCTGCGCCCTGTGGGGAGCTCCCTGGCCGGAGATTGAACTCAGGCCGCAGTGGCTGCGGATAGCCCCATACTGCTGCAACTTAACTCCTGCGCCACCAGGGAGGCCTATTGTGATTTTGAAATAGGTTTAGTGTGTTCTAACATGAGTAGTAAAGGCAGGCCGGTGCTGAGTGGTTTCCAGTTGAGGTCTTTTTTTCTTTAAAAAGATTTATTTATGCACACAAGCTGGGGTACAGGCCAGAGGCGTGGGGTGGTGAGAGGGTTCACCAGAGACAGAGTGGGGAGCAGAACAGGCAGATCGGTGGAAACACACTGATGAAGGGAGCGCAAGGAGGCAGGAGGGGTCTGCCGCGCCAAAGGGGAATCTCCCCGGCCGGGCATTGAACTCACGTCGCCGCTGCCGACAGCCCCACGGCGCAGCGCTTAACACTGCGCCACCAGGGAGGCCCCCCAGTTGAGGTCTTCTCTGCACCCTGATTGCCTTTCGGCCACTGGGTCGTGTGTGCCAGGACGGCCCAGCGGTGAGCACAGGGCTGGCACTGGCCGAACGCCCCTGGTGAGTGTCAGAAAGGCCTGCGGCCTGGGTGGCGGGCCCCGAGGCCCTGGACTGTGGCGCTGCTCTGCGCCGTGCAGGGTGCAAAGGCTCGGCGCCTGGTGCTACCCAAGCGGAGGTTCTGGCAGAGCTCAGCCAGCCGGGGCAGCACCAGGAGAGACGCCCTGGCCCGCCCCGTCTGTGGGCTCGGAGGGCGCCGCGCGGGCCCAGGGCAGGGCGGGCAGGCCGATGGCCGAGGAGGCCACTTCTGCGCCGCTTTGGGCTTGGCGGAAGGCGGGGTGTTCTCCTCCCCGTTACGAGTCACAGACCACACGGGACAGAGTGAGGTGACCTGCAGTAAGGCCTCGTTGAAAGGGGGCGGCTTGATGTTGCAAAATCAAAGTGTGAAAAAAGTCACGTAAATTTCCAGACCAGATTGGACGGCTGATAAAAGTGGCCGCTTGTCACACGCAGCTGCTTCGCAGCGGCCACGACACAGCCAGACGCTCGCCTCGGTTTGCTTCTGTTTGTGCGCACGGATGGGACCGGGAGCTTTACTTATTTATTTTGTTTTTACTTTTTTTAAAGAGCCAGTCTTCTGTTTTGCCTGTTGGGTGGTTTATTCTCATACACTCGCCCGACTGATCGTGGAGTAACAGAGCAGAAGGCTGCTTGGAAGTGTTCCTCCTGCACTCGCAGTCAGCTTTTATCTCCTCGGCAGCTGCTTGGGGAGACCCCAGTGACGGGGGCCGTGCCTGGGCTGTCCTCCTCGCCCCCGCGCAGCCCCTGCACCCGCAGTTGTGGGACTCCTCTTTGCTGCCCGATCTTCCTCCCTGCTGTCACTTCTGGCCCCGGACAGCCTCCTGGGGGTGGCCGTCTCTCCCCGACTTGCTGTCCCACGCTGGCCCTTGCCCCGGAGTGAGTGTGAGGCGCTCGGCATTGCTCCTGGAGCGCCAGCCCGCCAGGGGTCCGGCGCGGCCTTCCTCGGGGTCGGGCTCTGTGCGTCGGCCTGCTCTTCAGCTGGCTTTGCTCCCAAGTCCTGATTCTCAGTTTATGGCAGCCCCATTCCAGGTTAAATCCTGCTGCAGTCTGTAGTAAAGGACCTGTGGATGAGGAAGATGCTTATCATTTTGTTAAAGCAAGTTGAAATTTTTGTAAATACTTGACGTCAATAAACTCCTCTGTGGTGCTTTGCGTGGAAGTGGCTGGCTTCTCGGCGCTCCACGGGCGGCGTGGGGCCGGGCCGCAGGCCCAGCACCGCCTCTCCAGCCCGCGCTGGCCACACGCTGATGCGGCAGAGCACAGGAGTTCAAGGTCAGGGAGACTGACTTGTGCTGTTCATTATAACCAATTATTCTGTGACAAATGAGTTTGAGATCAGGCTGAAAACTCTGTACGAAAAATCAATAGTTGTAATCAGGCGCTTTCAGGTCATTTACCCCGCCCTTTGTTGGTTTGTCAGGAGCTCCAGCTAAAACCTGTGGGGCTGCGGCCGCCCGCTGCAGGCCTCTGAAAGGAGCGGTGCGATGGGTTTCAAACTTGTAAATAAGTGGGAATTTACATTATTTCATTTCTAATATTCTGATAAGATTTTCCAAATTAGCTTTAGCTTGTGTAATTTGGTTCCTCTCCCAGAGGAAGGGCTTACACTTAAAGGCTTTAAGCAGGTCCTGAATGGCTTCTCTCAGATGCCGAATGAAAGTGTTTTTGGAAAACGCGTTTTCTTGGTTTGCCGGCCGGCCGGCCTCCTTCCGGTCCAGGTCAGCCCTGCTGGTTTCTCTTTCAGTTTCCTGATGAAGACGAAGAGACCAGGTTATATCGCCTGAAGATAGAAGAACAGAAGCGCCTCCGAGAAGAAATCTTGAAGCAGAAGGAGCTGCGGCGACAGCAGCAGGCCGGGGCCCGGAAGAAGGAGCTGCTGGAGAGACTGGCCCAGCAGCAGCAGCTCTGCCCCCCCAGCACCCCCATCGAGCAGGACGCGCCCCCGTCTTCGCCGCCGCCCGCCAGTGGGGGCCCGTTGCTCCCCTTCCCGGGCGCCCAGCTCAGGCAGAACGTGAAAAGCAGACTTCTGGGGAAAAGCCCCGATGGCGCCGCCTCGGACCTCCTGCCCCGAACACCCAGCTCCGCGCCGGCGGGCGCCCACGCGCAGTACCAGGGCCAGCCGGCGCGGCCCCTGAGGCCCCTGAGGCCCGGCCAGCACAAAGCCCTGCAGGGCAAGCCCGCGGATGGGGACGGGCCCCCGGGCCCCCCGGCCCCCTCGCAGACCGCGCGAGTCGCGTCCCTCCAGGCCCGGCCCCTGGACGCCAAGCCCGGCACCAAGAGGACCGTCATGCACCGGGCCGGCGGGGACGGGCCGCACGTCGGCGCCAAAGTCAGGGTGATCAAGCTGTCGGGCGGGGTGAGTAGGCGGCGGGGTCACGCGAGTCCGTCCTGGGGAGACTGCCCGGCCCCAGAGCAGGGAGGGGCCGGGCGAGCGGGGAGTCCCCTCTGGGTCTGGCCGCTGGTGCGATGAGCCCCGAGCGTGAGCTGGCTCGGCGGGTGCCGTCGAGAAGCCCCAGGGTGTTTTTATGGTGAAGCGCCATTGCGCAAGCCCACAGCGTGTGGCGCTCCGGGCGCGGGCCAGCGGGTGCTGAGTGTCCCCTGCAGGCGCCTTCCCAGAGGCGGCTTCCTGCCCTCTGCTGTCTCCCCGGCCTCCCGTGGGAAAGCGGCTCTAGCGGATTCGAAGTGGGACGCGTGTCGCCGGGCCTCGGGGCTGGAGCCAGCCTCGGCCTTGTCGCGCTGCCCCCCTTGGTGAGTGCTGCGGGCGGGGCCCGGAGCGGCTCCCCCTGCGAGCCCTCGGGCGCTCCCTGTGGCCGCCTCTGCTGCGTCCTGGGCACTCCCGCCACTCCCGCCACCGCAGGGTCCTGCCTCGGGGACGCGCCCCCGCCCCCCGCGTCTAGCCTCTTGCTCTCGGCCGTGGTTTCCGCTCTCTGGTCGGGGCGGCGCCCTCCAGCGGGGCTGGGCGGTGGGGCCGCCTCCCCGTGCGCCCCGTGCTGGGCGGTGCCAGGCGCGGGCGGGGCCGTCCCTTCCACAACAGGCGGCGCTGGCCCGCGGCTCTAGCTGGGGGGGCCGGGAGCTCGGCCCGCCGCCCAGGGTCGCCTTCTCCTGCTGATGGGGCGCGTGGGGGGCCGGGCGGGGCGTATGGGAGGAGTCGGGGGCCAGGTGGGCCCCACGTGACTGCTGAGGAGCGGCCGCGGCTGCGGCCCAGGGCTGGGGTCTCTGGACCCTGAGCGGAGCGCCTGATGGTCCAGTGGCCACGCAGCCGCTAGCCTGGGCCTGGGTGCTGTGGGCCAGCGCGGTGCTGTTGGCGCCCGCCGGGCGCGGATGCAGAGCCCTCCTGTGGTCGGCTCGGCGTCTTCCTCTTCCACGCGCCTTGCTGTCCGGGCCGAGTCACCGAAGGGGCCGGGTGGCACCGCCTGCAGGCATCGGGTGTCGCAAGCAGCTGGGCGCGCCTCGCGGCCGCCTGAGCAAAGCCTAATGGACCCGCTGCCGCGTCTTCCTGACGAGGTGGTTTCCGTCTTACTGGCGAAAATGTGCAAGTAGTCGCCACCGGCCGGTTCTCAGAAAGTTGCTCTGAAGCCGTTTAGGTTACGGAAATCAGGCCTCTAATTTCCAGAAACCACCCGTAACCAGGGAGGCGACTCGGGAAAGCATCCCGGTGGCAGCGGGCAGGCGCGGGGCGGAGCCCGCCTGCTCCGCGCGGGGAGCTGGGGCGTCTCCGGCCTCTCCTGGGGCCAGCGCCCCGCGAGCGGAGAGCTGGGCGCTGCTGAGGGTGGTGTCGAGACGGGCGGCGGCCCCAGGCCCCTAGCAGGCACAGGCCGCTCGGCTCGGCCGCTTTGCTCTAACAGAGGCGACGAGAACTTCAGGGACGCGGCAGCAAATTAAGTAAACGGCCCTTGGTTCTGCCGGTGCACAGAGCTGGGCTGCAGGCGCACGCGGTGGGCTGGGCGCGCCTGCGGCCGTCGGCTGCCCCTCCCCGCCCTCCTCCGTGGTCTCTGGTCTCCAGCTTGGCTGTGCCAGGCGTCTGCCTGCCGGTCTGTCCCTTTGAGCGCTTCGCTCTGCGCAGGCTGGGGACTCCGGGCAGCACGGGCCGGAGCTGCCGCCGCCGCCCCTCGGTCTGCGTGGGCCTGCCCTGGCGTTGTCCGGGCAGCCCGTGGCCTGCAAGCTGGGCTGACCCTGGTGGGGCTTCTGGGGTGCGCTCCTGGCAGGGTGCCACCGGTCGGGGGGCGCCGGTGCTCGGTCGCAGCCGGGGTCTCCCTGTGGGACCGGCAGCCTGTTTGTGGTGACTCTCAGGCTGTGTGACCGCGGCCGCGGGTGTCCTCTCGCCGCGCTTGCTGCCGCCTCCGTCCTGGCCGGCCCTCATGGCCCGTCCTGGAGACGCAGCTCGCGCGTCTCCCTTGCGGGCCTGGAGACAACGGGCAGGGCCGGGCTTTGTGCCGCCACGGCCCCGCGAGGTCCGGGTGGGGCGCCGGCGCCTGACAGTGAAGGGGCCTCGCCGAGGCGCGCTCCTGAGGGGCTGCCCAGGACCCGGCCACTGTCCCTCTGTGCGTGCTGACAATGTTATCTGCCCGCTCAGTCCCGTATCAAATGTCTGTCATGAGTGCAGAAATTAATTTAATGTCACCTGAAGACATGCAATTAATCTTCTAGAGGTTTTCATAATACCTTTACAGAAAGAGTTGCCAGTTTGGCGGATTTGGATTTTGGGGTTTAAAAGAAGATAAGGAAAATTAATTTTTCATCAGGGTTAATACAAGCTAGCAGGGCCACAAAGGCTGCTGAAAACGGTCGGGGAATTTGTCAAGTGTTGTCACTCTAGAATAATGCTGCTTAACGCCTGATAGGTGTAATCAAGAGCTGCGGTTTCTATAGCGAGGGGATTAATCAATTTGCTCGTGGTGAATGCAAGTCAGTGATACCACTTCTTCGTGGGGTTTGAGAATGAAAATAAGATTTGATCTGTCAAATTGCAGGAGGCCCTGACGGTATCAGTAGACACTTTTATCTGTACATTTAAACCATCGGTTATAAATAAATTTGTCCTGCTAATGTTGGTGGCTACCAACCTCATTTTTCGCAGTGATTAAGCTGATAAAAAGTCTTCCCTAAGCTTAGTTAAGATTCAGGTAGTGCCTCTTGTGTTTAAGAAAAACTGAGAAGACATTTTTGTAGTATTCCTTGGAAGATAATCATTTGTGGGTAAAAAACCACAAAATGTTTCCATTTTGGTCTGAGATAAACCAAACCTCTCTTATCTGTTTTGTAGCAAGTGGGAGATACTGAAAACATATCTAAACACAGGGCCGCGCCGGAAATTTAGAAACCACCCTCGCGGTCAGCTTGCTGTCTGGGCAGTGCCCACCGCAGAGGGCTGAGGCTTCGCCCTTGAGTCCGCTGTGTGGGCTCAGCTCACCGGCCTCCGGGGCAGCGCGGCGTGGGCTTAGGTGAGCCGGCGGCGTAGGAGGGCCTTCCTGTCCCGCCATAGCGAGAAGGCTGGCTGTTTCTGGGGGCGACTGGGAGAACCCTGGAACTTAGAGTTTCTCCGGAACATTAGCTTTTGGTTGTTGCCAGTTTGAAAGGGAGGCGCTCTCACTTGGGGAAAAAACCAAAAACAATTTTCTTACAAAGTGAAAAATTGTTACTTACATTTATGCCTTGAGCGCTGAGCATGAATTTTAGAAAAATGCAGGGACACAGCTTTATACAATCACTCGTTTAATGAAAATGCCGTCACGACTGCGGTCAGTCCTCTTTTGAGCCTGTGCTGAGAAGTGTCGGCCGGCAGCTCCCGCACTCTGCACGGCCCGCCCGGCGTCTGGGGCCGAGGGCGTCTGGGGCCCGGGCGGGCGGCGAGAGCCGGCACACCAGCGCCTCTCGGCCGCCTGCTCCGGGCGGTGGGGGTGGGACGCGCCGTCTCGCGCGCTCACCTGGGGCACCCCCACCCCCACCCCGCCAGGGTCGCCGCCGGCCCTGTCCCCTAGAGCTGTGTGGCCGTCTCGGCCCTGCCCCAGCGACGGTGTCCGCAGCCGGCTCCGTGAGACCCGTTCTTGCGAACTGGACCCCCGAAGCGGTGCGTGGTGCCGGGGTGGGGCAGGGAGGCCAGACCCCGCTGGGCTGCGTGCCTGGCCCAGGAGGACGGGGCGCCTGCTGGAGAGAGGAGGGGAGTTTGGGGTCCCTCTGGGCTCCTGTCTGACCGCCACCCGTCCCTGTGGTCTGCCCGGGTTGGCGGCGCAGCCTGGGGCTGGGGTGGACGGCTCGGCCTCGCCGCCAGGGTCGCTGGGACAGAGGGGCGCCCGCCCCCGCGCGAGGCCAGCGGCTGAGGCACTGAGGCAGGGGCGCGCACTGCTTCGTGGAGTCGGCCGTCGGCCTCGTCTGCTCTCTGCCGGCCGCCTGCCCCCTTGGTTTCTAGCGTTTCCTGCTGTTTCTCTGTCCTGTGTCATTGTTCTTCTGGGGTCCTACCCTTCCTTCTCCCTGTGCTGTGGGGTTCGATTCCTGCCTTTTTTTTCTCATCTCTTGAGAGAAATCCTCAAGATGCTGATTTTATGTCTCTTCCTTTCTTCCAGAATATTTCAGGTGCATCCCCCAAATTTTGATACATGGTATTTTCATTTTCCTTCAGTTCGCCTATTTTTGGTTCAATGTTTTCCTCTTGCTTTTATTTCCTTCTTAACCCTGGCTTCCTGGGGTGACCCGTGCAGCTTCCGGTCAGCTGCTCGCGTGGGAGGAGATTCTGATGGGCCGCCCTGCCAGCCCCTGGGCCCTGCGCACACGGCTCGCCCTCGGCCGGCAGGGACCCTGCAGGCCCGGCTGTCCCCGCCGGGCTCTCCTCCTCGGTCTCTTACTCCGGCTGGCTTGGGCTGTTCCTGCGCCTGGCGAGCCCCTGGGGCTGAGGCCAGCACTCCTGTCTCGAGGGTGGGTGTGCCCGTTGCCAGCACGTTTGGTCTGAAGTGCTGTTTCCTGCTGCCCGTCAGGCTCTGCGCTTGGGGGCAGGCCCTGCGGCCCCTGGCCGGTCCTCCATGTGACGCGGGTGCAGCCTGGGCAGTGTCTGCAGACTCTGCGTGGCTGTCCCGCCCCAGCCTCGTTCTTCCCTTCCTCCTGTTAAGCTGCCTCTGAACGATGGTTTTGGGGGAGAAGGGGGCGGCGGGGCGCTGAGCAGCCCTCCGGGGAGGGTCTCCCGAGCAGGCGGGCCGCGGGCGTCGCTGGCAGAAGTCCCGCCCGGCCTCCTCTCCTGTCAGACGGATGCATCATCCCCCTTCTTCCCTGGCCCTCTGGTCAGGCTCTGGCCCCCCAGGAAGAGCAGCTGACACAGCCTGCGCCCAAGGGCAGTTCTCCCGGGCGGGCGGGGGGCGCCGTCAGGCGGGGACGGTCCACTCTGCGCCTTCCTGGGTTTCTCGTCACATATGGGCCTCCCTGCCAGGCGCTCTGCGCGGGGTGCCCCGGCACGCCCCAGGGCCCGCCCTGTGCCCCCTGCGCCCCGGGAGCGCCTGCAAGGGTTTCCGGGCCCAGAGCGGGACATCCCGGAGGGCGCCCCGGAGCGCAGCCTCTGCGGAGACCCGAGCTTCAAGTTGTTCCAAACGCTGTCCAGCGGGCAGAGCACTTTGTGGAGAGGTGGCCGCTGCCCTGCGTTGGAGGGAGGTGCCCACCCCGTGCAGGCCTGACCGCTGCCCCTTGTCGGTTCCAGCAGGGAGGAGAGAGCGATGGCTTCTTTCACCCGGAGACACAGCCCCCGCGGCTGCCACCGCCCCCCGAAGCGAGACCGCCGCCGGCCCGCAAGGTGACGCTGACCAAGGGGGCCCTGCCCCTGCCCCTGCCCCCGCCGGGGCCGCCCCTCCCGCACGCCGGCGGCCCTCCGGGCATCAGGAGCGTCCCGGGGGTCCACCCCGCCAAGAAGGTACTGGGGTGCCCTTGCGGGGCCCCGGGGTGGGCTCCAGGGCGGGGGGGGGGGACCGTCCCTGCTGTGGCCTCCGCTGGCCAGGGCGTGGCTCTCCGCCCGCTCCCAGGTGTGCGGGCCCCTCCTCCAGCTGTCTGCTCTGCCAGCCCTCGGGTCCCGTCCGTCCTGGGCGCCCCGCCCATCCTCCAGTTCAGGGCTCTGTAGCTGCCCCAGGTGCACTGTGGGGGGCAGACAGTTGGCCCCGGGGCGCCCCACGCCGAGGCTCGCGCCCGCTCGTCTCGCCTGCAGTGGAGACAGTGCCAGGCCCGTTCCTCCATCGGGGCTGCGCCTGGGGCCGAGGAGACAGACCCGGGAACAGCCCCACGGCGGCTGCAGCCAGCGTGGCCGGAGCCTCTCCAGAGGCAGCCATGAGGGCCCCCGCAGTGGCCTGTCCACCTGCCCCGCCTGGCGTGCGGCGGGGGGCTTGGGCTGCTGGGGCCCAGGCCCCTGACTGCGAATCGCGGGTCCTGCGGGCCCCTGCCGCCTGCCCAGGCTCTCCACGAGCCCCGCAGCTGACCGCGCCCTGTCCGCAGGCCCTCATGCACGGGAGGGGCCGCGCGCGCCCGGCGCCCAACAAGCAGAACCTGCGGGTGGTGGAGTGCAAGCCGCAGTCCTGCGTGGTGTCCGTCGAGGGGCTCTCGCTGTCCACCACAGACGTCCAGCTGAAGACCCTGCTGATGTCTGTGGGCCCCATCCAGGTGGGCGCAAAGACGCGGCCGTTCGAGTGCAGGCGCCGGGCGCTGGCACGTGCTCCAGGCAGCGGGGCTCTGGGCTGTCGGTTCCTCTCCGGGCTCCAGCAGCTGGCCCGCGCCGCCTGCTCCTGGCAGGGGCCGGAAGCGCAGCCTTGGGAGAGCAGCCTGGCTGTGGCCCCCGCCCCTCCCTTCCTCCCCCCTCCTCTCCACTCCTCCCCTCCATGCCCCTCCCGGGGAGGCGGGGTCTGGCTGCCTCTGGCCTGAGCTGACCTGCAAAGTCGCCGCGCTGCAGGCTTCTGGAGCAGTGGGGTCAGCCGCCCTGGGGGGCGGGAAGCTGTGTCCGCGGGACACCGCCGCCTGGGCAGGAGGTCTGTGCACCCCCAGAGGGCAGCAGCCCACCGGGGCCTGCAGACATGGACTCTGCTCTTTGGGTTCCAGCCCCTCCGGGGTCCTTTCTCCCCACTTGCCTTCCCACTCCGAGGGAGATTCGAGACCGAGACTGTGGGGTCCCCTCCCTGGGGGCGGGCAGCAGGTGCAGGGTGTGGCCTCCCCACCTCAGCACCCCTGCTGGCCAGCAGAGGGCGCTGCGAGCTGCTCTCCCCGGCCTTGTCCTTGAGCTGCCCGGCCGCGGGGAGGCCCTGACAGTTGAGTGCTGCCTCCTGGAAACGCTGGTTTCTCCGTGTGGCGTTAGGTAGCCAGAGCGACCCCGACGGTGAGGGCTTTGTGAGCAGACGGCGCTCTGGCGTGGGGCGCATGAACCCCAAGGAAACGGTGCTGCTCCCCCGCTTCCCCCAGAATGACTGCAGGCCCTGCGTGGGGCTGTGGCGCCACCTGGCGTCCACTCGGCACCCCGCGCCTGTGGCCTCCGGCAGGCGGGCACCCCGGGCCTTTTCGTTGCAGGGCTGCGTCAGCTCTGCTCCTCCAGGAGGAGCCCAGGCAGGGGCGGGCGGCGCAGGGCAGCAGGGTGGCTGCCCCTTGGCTCGTGAACCTCTGGAGAGTTCCCTTCTCCGGCGTCTGCTCTCTTGGGGCGGTGGGTGCCCCTTGCTGAGCAGCTGCCTCCCGTGGTGTGATGGGAAAAGCAGTGAAATAAGCTCACCCCACAGAGGGGCTGGGGTGCAGGCAGCAGTCCCCCAGGGCCCCGCCCCAGCCTCGCAGGCGATGTTGGAGGGGACGAGGCGGCTGGTCTCCGCCAGGCTCGCGGGGGGACGCCTTGCAGAAGCGTGGGGTGCGCTGCACGGTGAGCCAGCGGAAATCCGGGCGAGAGTCGCGGGCAGCGCGACGGCAAAGTCTCCCTTTCTCCGCAGAGTTTACAGATGCTCCCCCAGCAGCGGAAAGCCATCGCGAAGTTCAAGGAGCCGGCTCACGCTCTGGCGTTTCAGCAGAAATTCCACAGGTAACCCCGGGGCGGGGGCGGGGGCGCCGTCTCCGCGGAGACGGCCCCGGTGGGCACCGGGGTCTGTGGGCCCCGCAGCCCTGCCGCCGCTGACCGCGCCCTCGTCCGCAGGCACATGGTAGACCTGTCCCACATCAACGTGGCGCTGATTGTCGAGTGACTGCCGAGAGGCCGCCCTCACGCCGCACCCTCGCGCGGAGCCTCTTCGCGGCACGGCCGGCCGGCCCCAGAGCGCCGGCCCCTCCGCCGCGGCCCGGCGTGGCTGTCGCCCGAGCGCCGGCCGCTGCGTGGACCGGAAGAGCTGGACTCGCGGCCGTGGAGCCTGGGGCTGCTGTGGGTGCTCCAGGGCCCGTCGTCGCCACCAAGAACTAGTTCCGTTTTCTTTTGTTCTCAAAGTGCTTACGGTGCATGTAGACGTGGTTCTCGCTCCTGCGTGTGGCCGCCAGTGACGGGGTCGGGGCGCGCCCCCCAGCCCAGGGCTTTCGCAGCAGAGAATACTCGATAATGGTTGCACCCATCTTCAGTGCAGGCTCGGCCGGGCGCCCAGCCGGCCCGACTCCGTGGCCGGAGAGCTCTCGGGGCTCTGCGCGCACCCGGCGGGGGCGGGCGCGGGCGGGCGGGCGGGGGGGCCTGGTGCTGGCGCTGCCGTTGTGCTGCTCCCACAGACTGTCCCCGCCCCTCCCCCACCCTCCGCCCTGGCAGCGAACATGCCGCAGGCGCTCTCCTGCGGGCCGGCCACAGGCCAGGAGGCCCGCCCGGCTTAAGCGAGCCCGGGTTCCCCCTGAGATGCAGCCGCGGACCTCCCCACCCGCTCCGGCGTGGGCGCTCGGGGCGTGACGCTGTTGGCGGCTCCCAGAGGCCGTAGGGCCGGGCTGGATGCCCGCAGGGCCCTCGGCCGCACTGCGGTTCTGTCGGGCTCGGGTGCCAGCGGCTGTGGTGCCGGACATGGGGCCCCCGAGGGCGTCTGAGGTGCCTGCGCCTGCTCTTGGGGTTCCAGGTAGGCTCCGAGGGGAGACCCTCAGTCCCCAGACACTGCCGCGCGCCCCTCCCCGGGTGGGCGGCCCTGCTGTGGTGCTCCCCAGAGGGCGCGGGTCACCGTCCGGTAGGCGCTGCTGACCAGTGGCACGCCGCAGCCCCGCCGGGAGCCACGCTGCGCCTGAGCAGGTGCCTTGGACTCGGAGAGGCGGCGCTGCCCGCCAGCCCCTAGGTAGCCGGCAGCACGGGGGGCCAGACCCTCGCCCCAGGCCGCTCTGTGGCCCTGGCCGCCTCCTGCTCTCGCACAGAGGCTGAGCTTGCTCTTCACGGCCTCCCTGCCGCGACCTGGTGGCCCTGTGGGCCACAGAGCGGCCTGGGCAGCGTCTGCGCTGGTGGCCCTCTGCCCGATTCTGGTTCCAGGAACCCGAAGGTGCCGCGCCCTTCCCGCAGGCCGAGCAGACGTGCCTCTGTCCCCAGGCACAGTCCAGAGGTGGCGAGGTGCAGCCGCGAGCCCGGGGCGTGCCGGGCCGCCCTCTGCCCCCGCCAGCAGGCTCGTGAGCACGAGGACCGGCCGGCGCCCCACGAGCTGAGCAGGGTTTTTACAACCCCCCCAAGAGGCTGTGTGGTGCCTTTGAAGCCAAAAATCTGCATACTGTCTTGGAAAGCAGGCGTCAGCGTTTCTAGGTAGAGGTGGTCAGCAAGCCCAGGCGCCCGTTCACGCCCAGCCGCGGTGACCTCGGGGTCTGCGGTGACCCGGGTGTCGGGCTGTGTGCCGGTACGCCCGTGCGCACGCCGGCAGGTTCTCTCGAGCCCCCGTGATGCCCCGATCCCCACACTCACCTGAGTGGACGCTGCTGGGACCGCCGGTCCCGGCCCAGGGAGAGTTTCCTGGAAGGAAACCAGGGCGGAAGGAGCAGAACGGCACGTCCACCGCTGCGCTTCTCGTGGCGAGGGCAGACCCGAGCCGGACCTCTTGGAAGATCTGTTGCAACCATTATCTTTGTTCTTTATCATGCAGTTCAGGTGAGGCGCGGAAGCATCTAGCACACGCTGTAAATAGGGACCTTTTAAAATTAAAGCGTTACTGGACTTGCTCTCGGCCCAGCGGCCCCACCGCGCGTTGTTCTTTCGTGCTGCCCGTCACGGTCGCTGGCCAGCCCCCGTTGTGTTGTGTACTCGACCTTTATAAAGATGGCAGAAAGTCAACACGCTCCCCTGCCCTGCGTATTCTTTGTTCCCAAGTTGAGCACCTGAGACCAGTGACGGGACGGCCCGCCCGCTGACTCTGTACTGTCGGGCGCGCACCGGCCGCTCTGGGGCCACGCGCTCTGAAAGTGGGGTCGGGCCGCGGGCAGCATGCTGGCGAGCCTGTGGGGCGGGCGTGCGCAGCTTCTGGGGCCGCCTTCCTGTGATTGTACGTCGGGCAGCCCCGCGCTTGCTTCTGCGTGTTCCCGATCGCGGCGGGGCTGCGGCTCCTGCGCCGGCCCCTTCTCCAGACAGTGTTCTGCTTAATTCTAACAGAAGCTTCTGTCTTTCTGTCGGCAGCAGGAGGCAGGCGGGGACCAGGAGGGCTGCGGAGGAGCCGCCCGGCGCGTTGGCGCCACAGCTGGGCGGGGGCCTCAGGTGGTGCCCGCGAGGGGCCCGGCCCCAGCAGCCGTGGTGCCCGGGGACCCGTCGTGCCAGCGGAGAGGCTTGGCACCCGGGCTGGGCCCTCGCCGGGCGGGCCTGACAGCCTGTCGCACTGCTTTCCCCTCTCGGTGTTTGGTTTCTTGTTTTGTTGTTGATCTCTGTTGTTTTATTGGAAAGGTAAGCTCGGCGTGTTCTGGGCCTCGGCTGGCCGCTGGGCAGTCAGGTTGAGGCCGCGTGGTTGTGTGAGGCCGCCGGACGCTCTCTGCTGTGGTGCTCAGGAGCCCCTGCCGCCCCCGTGTCGCCGCGGGGCTGAGGCCGCCCCGGTCCCGTCCGTGGGCGCAGCCCTGCTGCAGCGCCCTCCAGGGCCCCCGCCCCGTCTGTCCAGACGGCAGCTGGGAGGAGAGACAGACTGGAAGGGCACAGGGGTGCCTCCCCAGGTTCAGGTGCGATGCTAAGGGCGTTGCTGGCGGGGGCGGGGCAGCAGACCCCGGGAAAGAGTGTGCGGCCGCCAGGAGCCAGCGGCTGGCTGCGTTCAGAGCGCCGCTGTCTGGCTCGGGCACGTGACCATGAACTGTGCGAGGCGTCTCGCCTCGGCCACTGTTAAATCCTATGGATTTTGTGTAAGGTTCTTCGACCTAATTCCAGCGCCTGACTCGTCAGGCGTGAGCCGTGGTTTGTGCGCTTGAACCCAGCCAAACCCGCCGATTCATATTGGATCCCAGGTACGCCCGCAGGAGCCGCCCACCGCTTTCCGCTCACTTCCAGCCGAGTAGGCGTGGAAGGGCGTGTGGGCGTTGTCTTATTTTAGTAATTTTTAAAGGTATGTAGCAAAGTAGCAGGCCCTGTAAAGAAGTGTCCTTTTAGAACTTTCCATCCCCACCAAGTGGGTAGCGCACGCGCCCCCTTGCGCCTGCGCCCGCCGGGGTGTGCGCCCCGGCACCGCGCAGCGAGCCCCTAACACAGTTCGCTTCCCACAGGTGCCGCCCCGGCCCTCGAGGATGTTAACGCTGAGGCTGGTTCCCGCTTCCCTTTCAGGTTCCGCAGCCGGAGCGGCCGCCCTGCCCGCACGGAGCCCGGCCTCGGCGCCTGCGCCGACTATCCTCAAGCCCCTTCCCTCTTCCCCGCAGGGCCCGCCCCGCCCCGCCCCGCCGGGCCTGGGCGCAGGAGCACCGCTGCAGTCCCCGCTGCATCCCTGCCCTCCCTCCGCCCCTCGCTCCCCTCCGCTTCCACAGGTGTCCACAGGTGTCCGTGGCTCCTCCCGTTGCCGCCTCCAGGCCCGCCGCGGGACCTGCCGCCGGCCGCGGCGTCACTAACGGCCTCTGTTTGTCCTCCACTTGCAGGCTCTGCGCGTGGGCTCATGTTAGTAGTAGCGCCCGCCCTCGCGGCCCGCCCCGGCCGCCTAGCTCGCGCACGCGCCGCCGGCGTCTGGCCCGCCTGGAGTCGGATCCGCCTCGGCCGCGCAGCTTCCTCGGGGCTGACCTGCTTCGTGGCTCCTGCCCACCTGCCGCCCTCGGGGGGGCCTGCTGACCGCGTGTCCGCGCGCCCCTGCCGTAGCCACTGACCACGTGACAGGAGGGGTTGGGACGCGCAGTGGCGACGTCGTTGCAAATGTACCGTGGTGTGTATCGCGTGTGACCCTGTGGAAATGTGCCCCGAGCTGTACTGTGCCCCGCTGTGTCAATAAAGCTGCTGAGACCTGTCTTCCTGGCCTGGCCTTCCCGCGGCGCCCGCCCGCCCCGCCCAGCTCGGACGCCGGGCCCCGCCCTCGCCCGGGCCCCGCCCCTCCCCTCCGCGGCACAAGCGCTCACGGGGACGCTACTGGGCCTCCGGCGGGGGAAGCCCAGGCCGTCGCACCAGCTCCCCGGGGTCTGGCTCCCACGGAGAGGCCAGGGCTGTGCTGGCCACAGGCACCGGGGCTGGCGTCGCTGGCCATCGCACGGGGGAGACCGTCCAGGTCCCCCGGGCTGGTGTCCACAGGCCTCGGGGCCAAGGTGCGTCCCCAGGACACGTGGGGTGCGAGGCCCCTGCAGCGCCCCCCACCTCCGCGGGCCGGCCCCGCAGTGTCCCACTGTTCCCCACAGGGGGGGAGGGGGGTTGGGCCGGGGGCGGGGTGGGGGGGCGTCAGGCGAGCTGCTGGAGCTGGTTCGGGGAAGCCGAGTCTGCACGGGCCTGGGAGGGCGGCGGCCAGGCGCAAAGGGCGCTCCTGCCCGCACGCCCTGGCCAGCGCGGGCGGACAGCCTCCAGTGCCCCGCTGCTGCCCCCAGCTCCTGCCCCCGGGGCCTCGGCCCCCAGGCCCCCGCCCGGCACCCTGGCTGCATCCTCAGACCCGAACGGGCAGTCAGCAGACAGGGCTCAGCTGTGAGATGGGCCAGAACCTTCTAGAGGGTGGTTTCGGGAGCATCCGGGGCGGGGGTGGGCTCTCCCACGCCCTGTTGCCTCGGGTTCGCGCTCCTGCCCGAGCCGTGGGGTGGACAGGGCCCCGGGGCCGCCCCAGCCCTGCCGCTCCGCCCTCTCCGCGCCAGCTGCGCCCTGCAGCGGGCTCCGAGCCCCCTCTGCCGGCCCCTTGGCCCTGGAACGTCGGCGCTCGGGCAGCGCAGGGCTGTGCTTCCCCGGACCCGCCGCGGGTCTCCGGAGACTCACGGCCCCTGGCCCACCCCGGGTTTGGGAGGTGCCCCTTTGGGGCGGAATTGCACCTCGAATTACCTGGGGGCCGAGGGGGTGCCCCCCACACACCCAGTCTGCTGGCGTCCCGGGCCACCCCCACTGCACCTGTTTTGGGGGGCTGTCCACTCCAGGCGGCTCTTCCCCGTCTGAGATGTCCCTGGGGGGACTGGGTCCCGCCTACTTTATCATGCCCCAAGGGGAGCTGGGGGGACAGGTGTGCCCGCCCTCACTGACCAGTCCGGCACCGGCCTTGCCCGGCTCCCGGAACCGCTGCAGAGGCCCAGCAGGCACCGCGCTCGGGCGCACTCGGGCCAAGCTGGGGTCTGGGGCACTTGAGCCTTGGGGGGGGCTGTCCAGCAGGGCTCCAGCTCCAGCCGGGGCGCTCCAGGGGCACCGAGGATACTGCGGGTCCCCGACCGGCCTTCTCCGGGGCGAGACCCCCCAGGCGGCCCCTGGCACGGCGCCCTCTGCTCTGAACTCCCTCAGGAGGGCAGGACAGACCCCACAGCGGACTCAGGGTCCTCGCCCGTGGGCGGCCCTGGCTCAGCCGCCCCTCACTCCCGAGGCCCAGGCCGCCTCTCCACCTGGACCAGCTGCCCACCCGGAGCGTGGGCGGGGCTCTACAGGGGCTCCCCGCGCCCCTCCCGCCCAGGCCGGACCTGCTTTCTGCGCTGCCTTCACGCTGTTTCTGTGGCTGCAGCGGCCAAGGCTGTTGGGCCCCCCGGTGTGGGCACCGGCCCTCTCCTGGGGGTGTCCCCGCCGCCCGGCAGGGCCCCTCCACGCCCGGCTCGCTGCCGCACCCCACGTGGGCACAGGCCAGACAGCTCACACGGATGCAGGTGGGCGCCACACGACAGGCCCCTGGGGCGGCTGGCGGGACCCTCTGGGGGCTGCAGGCCCACCTGGGTGGGCCAGGCCTTGAGCCCCCCGCGCCTGGCCGTGCAGCGGGGGCAGCCGGGAGCCGCCCGAGGCCCTGGGGCTGCAAGTGAGGCTTCGGCGGGCACCAGGGGTCTCCTGTGCGCCCAGTGGCCGGCGAACGGGCCCTCGGGGGAGCGCTGGGTCGGTGCCCGCGCCGCTGCCCAGTGCCGCTGCCCTGGCTCCCCACCGAGTCCCGCCCGGCTGCGCAGGGTCCTCGGGGCCAGGCGGAGACGTGGGGCGGCCACCCAGGATGCCAATTGGGGTGCCACCTCCCCCCGGCTCTGCCCAGGTTACAGGGCGGCCACCATGTCTCGGGCCCCACTGTGGCCTCGTCCCTCCCTGCGCCGCCTCTGGCGTCAGCGCGCCCTGAGCCCTGAGGGCCCCCAGGGCGGGAGACCCCAGGGAGGGGCAGCCGCCCGCGCCCCTGGGGCTGTAGGGCCGGCCTGGGCGCTGACCGGTTAAGGGAAGGGGGCAGGGAGGGTGAGCCGGCCTCCCAGCCCCACGCCCGGGCCTCAGTTTCCCGCTTTTAATGCTTTCTGGAGGCCGCCGGGAGTGCGCGCGCGCCGTGGCCCTCTGGCTGGGCGTCTCGCGTCCGCGAGCGCCCGCTGCCCAGGGCGCTGGGCTTCACAGAAGCCGGCGTGAGGGCGAGGCTGGCCGCTAGGCGTCCGTCCACTGCGGTGGAAACGCCGCGGAGCCGTTTGGATCAAAAAGAGGGAAAGTCCGCTCCAGGCAGGCCGGCCCCTCGCGGGTGTCTGCGGCCTTGCCTGGGCTGGGGCTGGGCCGCCCGGCTCTTCTGGGGCGCACCCACCCTGATTCCTGAGGCCTCGGACGTGGGGTCCCTTCCTGCCCCAGTGCTGAGGGGGGTCCCAGCCAGGATGCCACGGGGGCGGGGGCGGGGGCCGCGGGGGCGGAGGCGGGGGCCCGGGGGCGGGGGGCGCGGGGCCGGGGGCTGGGGGCTGCGGGTCCCGGGCCCTGCAGGGCGGGGGCAGGTCCGGGGACGCGGAGGTTCCCGGCCGGGGTGCATTCTCCCTGGCGGCCAGCAGAGGGCGCGCGCGCTCTACCGTGGCGTTGGGACGCGCTGTCCGGCCGGTGACGCCGAAAGACCCGCAGCGTCCATGGAGAGGAGCTGGGCAGCGGGACCGCAGGCCGCTGCTCAGAACCAGCGCTCGCCTCCCCCAGGGCAATGCGGGGGCTCCTCTGCTCCCGGCTGCCTTTTGCCGTGGACGCGTAGGCCGCCAGGGACAGTAGTGTGGGGACAGGCGGCAGGCGTCCTTGGCCGGCCGCTCTGCAGGCTGCGTGTGGGCGCCCGGCCCGGCTGGAGCTGGCTCCGTGGCGTCCAAGTGCCGCCGAAGCAGGGGCCGACCCTGCTGCAGGACCCGAGGGACAGTCTCAGGGCCCCGGGAGGCGGTCTTGAGGGAGGGACAGGGAGAAGCCCAGGGCTCGCGTGGAACGCTGACCCGGGTGCAGAGGAGGCTGCAGGGGCAGTGGCAGCCCAGGCCGGGCCTGAGTTGCCGGGCGCTGGACGCTGCTCCTGGACAGCGCCTGGTGGCCATGGCCTGGCTGGCTGCAGGCTCCGCTGGCCGGGACCCGGCTCCTGCAGACCAGCGCTTGTCCTGCCGCCTCCGAGTGCTCCCTGGGGCCGGGGCTCCGTGGGCAGGTGTGGCCCGGAAGGGCGCTGCCCCCAGGCCACGTCCGGGACACACAGGGGGCCGCGGGACCCCCTGGACCCAGCTCCCACATGAACGTCCAGGCCGCCTCCCGGGGACGCAGCTGCCCTCCTCCTGAAGACCAGAGATTTCCGTGAACATGGTGCGTCCACGCCCGCCCTGCATCCCCGAGGTGAACGCGAGAAACACGAGTGTTTTCCTGATCCGAGGGCCCCCCAGGAGCTGAGGCCGGCCGTGGCGGGTGCACCATGGACGGGGCGGCCGCGGCCTCCCCCTTGCCCACAGCCCCCGCGCCTCCCCGCTGCCAGCTGCCCTCGGGACGGGTGTGCGCCTGGCTCCGGGCTGTGGGTCACTCTCCGGCCCCCGAGGCTCCGGTCAGGCCGGGCACGGCGGGGCCTTCGTGTCCCGGGCGTCCAGCCCAGGCCCCAGGCCCTGCCTCGGTGGCTGGCCCTTGGGGGGCTCCGCGGGCCCCGGGGGTGGGCAGCTTCCTGGGACGGCCCCCGAGTGCTGGTGTCGCGCAGCACCCCCGTTGTGAAGGGTTTTCCACTCCAGGTTTTGCTCCACCACTTAGAGACGTCAACCGAGCCCCGCTGGGTGAGCCCAGACAGGGGTCAGCCCGCGGCCCCCGCAGAGTGCTGGGCAGCCGCACACGCATGGCCACGGAAACCGCATCAGACGGCCGCGGGCAGCGCCGGGCCAGCGGGCCCGGGCGGCCTGCCTCTGCCTCCCGGCGAAACGAGATGTGGCTCGTGGAAAGAGGAGTCTCGGTGGACAGCTGGGCACAGACCTGGGAGGGGCCGGGAGGACGGGGCAGCCACAGTGGCCGGGATGCGGCCGCCCACGCTGGCAGGGACAGGTGTGCTAACCGCGGGGCCCCCAGGGCTCCGGGCCACAGGCGGCCACTCCACAGCCTGGACCAGGTGCAGGGTGGGAGCTGTGGGCCCGAAGCTGCTGCCCGCTGGGAGGCCACACAGAAGCTTCTGGAAGAAATCTGGGTGGCCCCGACGCTCACAGAGTTGGCTCCAGGTGGCGATCCGGCCCCGGCCACCCCCGGGCAGCCCAGAGGAGCCACGCGCCCACCCAGCCGGCGTCCCCTGCAGGCGCCACCCCGAGTGAGCTGGGAGAGGCTCCACTGGGCCCTGCCCAAGCGGCCCGAGGCCCGGCCACGCCTGGGGATTCGGCTCTGCTGCCCCAAAGGCAGACGGGCCTCCAGACGCCTTCACCCGCCGAGGCCCGGGCCCCGGCGGCCGCCCCTCTCCACGCCCAGGCAGGCCACAAGCGGGGCTGCCCCGAATCAGCACCCGGCGCAGACCCTGGGCTCGGAGACACCGGGGCCGCCCAGCCCTCCCCGGCTCCGCAGCTGTGAGGGCCGAGCAGGCCGGCGGGGGCCCAGAGCGGGCGGACCCCCATGCCCCTCGAGCTGCCCGCTGCGGGCCCGGGGCACCCCGAGACGAGAGCACGTGAGGCTCAGAGAATAGCTGAGCCTGTCTCGGGGACTCCTCTGAAAAGGGCACCCCAGGACTTCAGAAAGCAGCTGGCACCTGCCCCCGACGGCCGCAGCGCCCGCAGTCCACCCTGGGGTGACCAGGCGGGGCCAGGCCCACCGGTCCGCAGCGCTCGGGACGAAGCTGCAGCCTCCCACCCTCTCCGGGCGACGGGGCAGTGGCAGCTGCACCCGGCTGGGGAGCCTGAGGTGCGTCCACACGTGACGGCAGACGGCTGAGGCCTGGCCAGCGGTGGCCAGGGCGCAGGCGAGGCCCCAGGCCTGTGGCCAGCTGCTCCAGGTGGGGGAGCTGGTAGTCGAGCGGCACGTGTGGCTCCACTTCCGGGGCGTCCTGTGGACACCAGACCCCCAGACCAAGACGCCTCGGGGCAGACGCGGCGGCCGGCCGGCCTCCTTGTTCTCACGGACTGACCAGGCTGTGCGTGGCACCTTTTATTTCTGTAAAACTATTACAAAATATTCAAAAATACATTTTAGTAAATTTACAGCAGTTATTTCTCGATTTATTAACGCAAAAACATCCTTTGTTCGTCTCTGTACAAACTACGGCCCCCGCGGGCTGGCCTCTATGTGCGCTTTTTAAAAAATATTATTTTCTAATAAATTCTTCGAAGTTAAAAATAAGAGTTTTTCCAGTTTGTCCCCCAAAAGGTGTGTGAGACGGTGACGGTCTCGGCTTCCAGGAGTGAGGCAAGAGGGGAGGGTGCAGGCAGGAAGACGCGGTTAGACTGGACACTAGTTAAATTAAAATAATATATTTTCATATTTTACACTATTTCAAAAATGAAATGTAATTCAGTTAAGTATTGATCTCTCAAAAAATCTAATTTACAATTCTGTGTATAAAAATATAATTTGTGGACCCCGGGGAAGCGTGTCGCGTCTACACTGGCAGAAGCGGGAGTGGGAGGAGCGGAGAAGCCCGCGCCGGCGTCGGACGGGGGCGCGTAGAAAAATAGGCTCTGGCCAGGTCGCTCGGCCGCGAGTTCAGTTCACGTGATCATAATAAATTATCCAGAAACAAGCTAATTAAGGCTCTTGAAGGTCCGGTTCATATTATTTAAAACATCTATTCATACCAAACAAATAAATAGCCAGGAGAGGTGAAAAATAACCAAAATAAAACATCGACCGAAACATTAAAAAACAGACTAAACACCACGACAGCGCTCCGGGGCCTCGTCTCCTCGCGGGCTGCTTTGGCAGGTCCCCCTCGTGCTCGCCATCACCAAGCTGCGCGGCGCGCCCCGCGCCGCGTCTTGGGGCGCCCCCGCCCGCCGGCCTCAGCTGGCCGGCACCGCCATGCCCAGGGGGTGCAGGGCCTCGCCGTCCAGCAGCCAGGTGCCGATGCGGTAGAGCAGCCGCGAGTACCAGTGGATGCCCGCGGGCGCCGGCGCCTCGGCTCCCCGCTCCGGCGGGGCCACGCGCCCCCCGCCCCCGCCGTCCCCGCCCCCGCCGCGGTCCGTGCGCGCGGGCGCCAGGGCAGCCAGGAGCGCGTGCGCCAGGCGGAAGGGCGCGAAGGCGCGGTGCGCCCAGCCGTGCTCCTCGATGACGGCGTAGCACGACGCCAGCACCCGGTTGATGAGGATGGTGCCCTGGGCGGTGAGCGGCGCGTACGCGCCCGCCGCCTCGCGCGTGGTCACGCTGTGCACGGCGGCGGGCAGCAGCCGCCGGCCCCCGCCGCGCTCGGCCACCACGTACACGCGCTGGCCCGGGCGCACGCGGCTGGCGAAGAGCGCCCGGCGCTCCGGCGCGCCCCCCGGCGGCGGCCCCGCGCGCCTCGGCGCGCCCGGCTCCCCCGGCTCCCCGGCGGCCGAGTCGTTGTGCGGCGCCACGAAGAGCAGGTGCGCGGCGGTGAGCAGCAGGCGCTCGCGCGGCTCCCGCGTCTCGATCACGTAGAAGACCTTCTTGGCGCCGTCGTCGCGGTCCAGGAAGGCCAGGAAGTCGCTGTAGAGCAGCCGGCCCTGCTCGTCGGCCGCCAGCACGCGGTCCCCGGGCCGCAGCTCCTTCACCAGCTTGGTGCCGCCCTGCTCCAGCTGCACGGTGGCCGAGCCCGGGAAGCAGCCGCCCGACTTGGCCGCCACCGAGTTCTCTGCGGGGGAGAGGGAGAGAGGGCCGTGAGCTCGCTCGAGCGCAGGGTGGGCGGGGCGCGCGGCTCGGGCAGGGCGTCGGGCGGCCGGCAGACCTAGCGCGGCCCCGCCGCCTGCGCCGCCGAGACCCCGAGCGATCCCTCGGGCCGGCCGGGGGTGGTGGGGGCGCTTCCCCGCTTCCCCTCCGCCGGCCTCCAGCCCCACCCCCTGCTCGGCACGCACCCCGCCTCGCCGCGAATTCACAGGGTATTTGCTCTCCACTTGGATTCCTCAGGAAGCTCCTTGAGCGCCCCCCCCCCGTGCCGGGGCGCACCCTGTCTTCTTCCCGCCCCCGGCGCGGGCCCGGCGCCGCCTCTGCGCCGGGTGCCCCGGCAGCGCGGCGGGGACCCCTCGCCCTCCCGCCCGCCCCAGCCGGGGGCCTGGGTGTTGGCCTGTCGGGGACCAGTGGCGGGGGGGGGGGTGAAAATAGCTGTAGTCGTTGTAGCAACTGGACAAACATTCCAGAGAATTGGCCGAGGTGTGAAAATCGGGCCGGGGTGGATTTTCTCATTAAAATCCAATAAAGGGCTCAGCGTCGCCATTGTGCTCTCAGCAGTAACGGGAGACGCGCTTGGAAGAGGGGACACTTGCATTTGTCCCCCTCCCTTTCTGCGCGCACTCTCCAGCTCTAGGGCCGCCCCCTCCCTATTTGCTCAGGTGCACCCCCGCCCCCCGCGGCTCGCTCTCGGCTCTCCAGAGGCCCGGGCCCCACAAGCACTGTTTGCACAGCCCGGCCTCTTCTCCAAGCTCTCGAGATGCGTATTTGAATTTGAAATGGCGAGGCCTGCTCCGCGCTGGAAGCGGCCGGTTCTCAAGGCCCCCGGCCCAGCGCTTTCTCGAGCCCTCTGTCGCGCTCGAGCCTCCGGGTCCTGAGGACAATAACCGGAGTCGGGGCGGCGCGCAGGGGGCCGGGAGGAGGGGCCGGGAGGTCCCCCTGTCCTTTGCATTCCAATCTCCCGGATCAGGCTTTTTGCAAATAGAGATCGCGAGAAAGAATCTTCCTGGTGGAATTACGGAGGGGTTTTAATCTTCTCATTGGCTTCTCCGTCATGAAGTGCCGGGCTGGCCCTCGGGGGCCCGCCGCGGCCCCCGGAATGCGGCCGGGGCGCTGGCGAGCCCGAGCCGTCCAGTCGCACGACCCGGCCTGGCACGCCGCGCCGGGCGCCCCCGCCTGCGTGCGCGGAATGCCAATGAGAGGCTCGCGCGCTCCCTCCCCGGCCACGCCGCTCATCTGCGAGGAGGCCTCGAGGGAGCCTGCCGGGGGACCTCTCCAGCCGGGGGGCCGGGAGGGAGGGCTCGCCCCAGGCCTCCCGCCGCCGCCGGGGTCTCCCCCCCCGCGCCGCCGGGAGCCGGCCTTCCCCTCCGCACCCCCCACCTTTTCTCTGTTGTCACCAGGAGCCACTATTTTCCTTCCCTATGGAGTGTGTCTTGACACTTCAAAACTGTTTTTCTACTAACGTGTGCTGTGAAAACACAGTTTAGGAGACAACCGGCAGCGCTGGGACGGAGGCGTGGGGAGCCGGTTCCTCCAAATTCACTGTGAACTGACTTGCTAAACGCGCCAGCTCTGCGGCGCGGGGAGGCGGCGGATCCCGCTCGGGGCCGCGCGCCCGGAGCTCCCTCCCGCGCTTCCCGCCGGGGCCGGCGGGTGGCGCTGCAGGCCCGCGGAGGCGGCCCCGCCCGGCGGCCGCGCGCTCCAGCTGCGCGCCCGCCCTGCGGCTGCTCGGGCCCAGCTGGCTGCTAATAGGACGGACGCCCGGGGCTGCGGCCTCCGGCGTGGAACGGAGCTGCCGGTTCCTGCCGCCCACCAGGCCGCTCCCGAAGGCTTGGCCTGTGAGTGAAGGCATTTTGGAATCCACAGGCGCCCGGCGGGGGAGCGCGCCGGGGATTCGCACCGCGGACAGAAGCTCCCGCCATGGGCGGGATGGGGGGGTCGGGGGCTAGTCGGGTCTTAAACCCTAAACGAGAGGAAGGACTCGCCAGGCCTGGTCAACCCCACGACGGCCGGCGCCCCCTCCTGCCGGGGAAGCGCCCCCTCCTCCTCGGCTCTGCCGCCTGCGGGGTTGGGGGGCTCCGGAAACGGGGTGGGGGCGCTCAGGAAACACGCCAGTGCCCCCGAGCTGGGAGAACCTCGGCTGTGGCCTCGCGGCAGGGCCAGTCCCGGCTGCGGTGCCCCTCACGGCGCCGCTCCCACCCTCGTGCCGGGCACGCCTCCCTGCCCACTCCTCTGCCGGCCGGCGGGGGCGTGCCGCGCGGGGCGGGGCCTCACCCGCTTTCACGGAGCAGTGGATGTGCGCCTTGGACTCGTAGTACACCCAGTCGAAGCCGGCCTCCACGGCCAAGCGCGCCAGCATGCCGTACTTGCTGCGGTCGCGGTCCGACGTGGTGATGTCCACGGCGCGGCCCTCGTAGTGCAGCGACTCCTCCGAGTGGTGGCCGTCCTCGTCCCAGCCCTCGGTCACCCGCAGCTTCACGCCGGGCCACTGGTTCATCACGGAGATGGCCAAGGCGTTCAGCTTGTCCTTGCACCTCTGCGGAGAGAAGGGCAGCGTGGGCGTCACCGCCTGGCCCGGCGCCCTGCCCGGCGCAGGGGAGGGTCGGAGGCAGGGGCCGCCAGGACTCGGAGAGGGCCCTGCGGAGGGGCAGCGGGCATCTTTGCGAGGAGCCGGTCCCCGGAGACAAAGGGGCCTTTTTCCAAATTCTCAAACGGCACAGCCCCTGTGGGCTTCGGGAGTGTGTGTTTTTTTCGCACGGGGGGCTGCAGGGCCCCCGGGCTAGCCGGGCAGTGCCCTCCAACCGCCCCCCCAGGGCAGCCCACTGCCCAGCCCCCTCCTGTGCCCTGCTCCGCACCGTGCAAGGCCCCGCCCTCTCCCTGGGCCGATCCCAGCGGGGCCCAAGAGAGACTCACGGGGAATTTGCAAAAAGAAAAGTGGGCGCCCCTCAAAGGAGGGAAGCCTCGCTGTATCTGGGGACCCTCCCCGCGGCCGGCGCAGCAGGTGTGGCCCCAGACAGGGCCGAGAGGGAGGTGGGAGCTGACAGCGGCCAGCGCCAGGCAGGCAAAGGCCGCCAGGTGAGCGCGCCGGGCGCGCGGGGCGGACGACAAACATTCTTTATCTGGGCAGCCACATTCCTTTCCCCGTGGAACTTTTCCCCGGCTTTTCTGTGGTCTGATTGTGTCTCTTGTTTTCCTTAACCTGCTCCCTCCCCCTCTTGTTTTTTTGGCCGGCGCAGAATGGTGTCCTGCAAGTTTGAAGAGCAAACTTAAGAGGTGGAGGAGGGGTGGGGAGGGCGGGCGGTGGGGGAGGGGCCAGGGAGGCCTGAGCCGGAGTCCTTCGCCTTTGTCCCCCCCAACCCCCACGAGCTGCCGGGGAGTGGAGAGCCCGAGGCGGCAGCTCGGCGCGGGGAGCGCGGCCGGCGGGGGCGGGCGCCCGCGGCCGGGGGTGCGGGTCCCCCAGATGGGCCCGCCGCGAGAGCAGCCGCCTTCAGCGTGAGCCTCCGCGCGGTGGCGCTGGCTGTCCCGGGGGCGGCCCCGGCGGGCTCAGTAGGACATGATGACACCGTGGTGCCGGCTCCCCCAGGGGCAGACCCCAGGGAAGCGGGGGGCAGCTGCGCGCTGACCTCTGCGGAGGGCGGGCTGCTCTCCCGGGGGCGGCGCGCGGGGCCCGGCGCTGGCTCGGGGTGCGAGGCCCCCCAGGGACGGCGTGGCGGCGCGGGCGCTGTTCCCTGGGGGGCTCGCCCTTTCCGGGGCGCGCTCTCTCGGGGCCTGACATGCGCAACAGGAGCAGCCTGTGTCGGCGGCAATAAACCAGGACTGTGGTGTAGAGTTAAGCGCACAGCAAATGGGGGGCCCGCGGACTGGGGGCGGCCCCGGTAACAGGTCGGCGCTTGCAGGTTTCGGGCCTGCCAACAGTTTTCTTTTAAAAAAGTCGGGAGGGCGCAGTCGGGGTGAGGTCATCTCGAAGACTGAACGCGTTTTACATGAAAATCAATCTGTAAACCAGGGTCAGCGCGAGCCGGGATGTGGAGCCGGCCGCGCAGGCGCACAGCGCAGACACGCGCAGGCACCCCGCGCCCCGCGCCGCCCGGCCTGCGCCCCTCTCCTGCGGCCGGGTCGCGCTCGCCCGCTGCCCGCGGGGTCGCCGGTGGGGTGGGCGGCGGGAGGCGGCGGCGCCCCACCCTTCCCGCGCCGCGCCCCTGGGGCACGCGGCGGAAGACCCCGGCGGGAGCCGCGGGCCGGCGCGGAGCAGCGGCCGAGGCGGCGGGAGTTGGCGCCCCAGGCCCACGCGCCCCCACCCCGGCGGCGCCTCGGCCCGCGGCTGCGGGATGCTCGGCACCGGGCCCGGGGCACCCGCGGCCGCGGCGCCCGGGAGCCCGGGCCGGGGGGCAGCGCGCCGGGTCGTGGGCCGCGCGCGAGGCGGGCCCGCCTCGGCGCAGCCACCGTGAAGCCCCGCAGGGCCGCCCGCCCGGCTTTGTGTCGGCGCGGCCGGGTCGTTCCCCACGCCTGAGCTCCGCCACCTCCCCCGAATGCGCAGACGCTGCGCCCCAGAGGCGCGTGCAGGGGCCGTGGCCGCCGCCTGCAGCCGGCGGGCTTCCCCAGGGCGGGGGAGGGCTGCCCCAACTTCCAGGGGCACCCCGTCCCGAGCGCACCTCCCGCCGGAAAACACCCCTCCCATCTGAAGGGCGAGCCCCCCCCCCAAGCCCACCCTGGCGCTCCTGGCCCCGCAGAAATCCCTTCTCGTGCGGGCCTGGCCGCGGCCTCCTGCCCCTGCGACCCCTGGCCGCCGCCCCGCGCCTGGCACCCGCGGCCTGCCTGCGGGGAGAGTGTCTGTCTGCGCCTCCCCCTCTCCGGGTTAATATTAACCGGGAGCTCGCGCGTTCCAGAACTGCTCTCCAAGTTCCTCTGGGGACGGTCTCGCCATGCTTGAGGGACTTGGGCGGCAGGCACACGGGTGCCAGAGACGCGCGGAGACGGAGGGACACCCGGGGGAGGGGCCGCCCCGGGAGCCCAGTCCAGGTGGCTGTTTCAAATGGGGGCCGGCAGGTGGGCGGCCGGGGAGCCAAAGCTGCCCTGGGCCTGGGGCCGCGCCGTGCCCCCTCCCCGCCGGCGCACCGCACCCCCAGGCCCCGCGCCGGCCCCCACCCTCGCCCCTCGGGGAGGCTCAGAAGCTGCAGGAGGCGCGGAACAGGCAGGGGCAGCTGAGAGGCCCCTCCAGGCCGCCCTCCGGCCGCCACCCGCGGCTTAGGGACCCTCGGCCGGGCCCACCGGCCGGCCGGGCTCCCCACCCCCACCCCACGCCGGCCGTCTCTTCCCCTCCTTTCGTGGCGGGAACAGGAATAGCCGCTGCCCTCGGAAAAAGTATTTGTTTTCGTTTGTTCGTCTGAGGGAAGTTGACAGAGGTCAGAAGTTCAAATGCTGCCCGCGCACGCGGCGGCGAGAGTGGCCCGGCGCGGGGCTGCCCGGCCGGGGAGGACGCGGCCGGGGGCTCCGAGGCCCGCGCGGCCTCGGCCGAGCCTGCCTCGCGCCCAGCCGGGGCCCGGCCTCCCCCCGCGGGCCCCGGGTCGCGGCCGTCCGCGCGGCTCCCGCCCAGACCCCGCCGGCGCTGGCGCGTGGAGGGCGGCGGGTGGCAGCGCCCAGCCCCGCGCGCTGCAGCCCGGCGCCGATCGATATATCGCCCGAGTGAGCCGAGCCGGGATGCGTCTGCGGGCTGCGCGGCTCGGCGCGCTCGCGCCCTGGCCCAAGGCGCGGGGCCCGGGAGCCGGGCAGGGGCCGGGGAACCCCTCCCGCCGCGGCCCGGCACCGAGCCCGGTGGACCCGACCCACTCGGGCCCGGGCCGGCGGCGTCCCCGCCCCGCCGCTCTTCCCGGCCCGGCCCCCCCACGCGGGGCTCCGGGGCCCCGGGAAGACCCCCTTCCTCCGCGGGAGCGAGGGCGCCAGGGCGCAGGGCCGGGCGGGCCGGAGAACTCCCCGCCGCCGGCGCACGCACCGGCGCCCGCGGCCTGCGCAGAGTTAACCGAGGCTCGCGCCGCTCTCGGCACAGGCGCGCGCGCGTCCACACTCCGGTCCAGATTTAAGGTGGTCGGGCGCAGATGAGCGCGAGCCGGCGCCGAGGACCCTCTCGCCGCGCGGCTCCTCCCCGCGCCGCCGGCCGCAGGCCGCTACCGGGCGGCCCAGCGGGCCGGGCCGGAGGGAAGCGCGCGGCCGCGAGGCGGCTCCTGCATCCCTCCCGCCCCCACCGCCCTGCACTTGCGCCCGCCAGCGCCGCTCCGGCAGCTGCGGCGCGCTCCTAGCCCTAAAGGTAGGACTTGCATATTTTAATAGGGCAGCGGAAAGGATGTTGACCTATATTGGCGGGGAAATCCGTTTCCAGCTTCGGGAAGACGTGCTGGAGTTGCAGAAAGTCGGCCGGCGGGGAGATGGGCAGCCCGGCCTCTCCGGAGGCGCGGAGGGCGAGGGGCGCGCGGCTCCCCGCCTCCCCCGCCCGGCCCCCTCCCACTAATATCTGGCCGCTGATTCGGGTGCGAGCAGGTAGGGCGCCGAGTGATGCAATGGTGATAAGTTCTAAGTCCCTCCCCTCGAGGACCGCGGCCGCGGGGGCCGAGCATCCTTAAAGCAACACCGGTGCGGCCACGGGCTGGGCACAGCTGGGTCGCCAGCGCCGGGCTGTGGCCGGCCGGCCCGGCCCTCCGCGGCTCCTGCCTTTTGTCAGAACCGCCCCGACCTCTCCCGGGGGCTTCTGTGGGGTCTGGGGTGACTGATGGGGCAAAGGAGCCCGAGGAGCCCAGGGGCCGAGGCGGCGGTGGCCTCGGCAGAGCCCGGCAGCACTTAATGTTCACTGGGGTTGCCACCCCTCCCTCCATTTTAACTCTCAACTTGGAAAGGGCAGACACCCCCAAAGTGAAGGTCTCCCCAAGTTCCATGCAGAGCCGCGGCAGGAGCGGTGAGGCCTCCCCAAAGGGCAAATCAGGGCCGGGGGGACCCCATCTCCACCGGCCTCACCCCGCCCCCACCCTAAACTTCTCCAACTGGACCCTTCACCTCCTTTCCCCTCCAGGAAGAGGAAGGGAGGCGGGCGCGGTGGGTGGGGAAGGGAAAGGTGAAATCGCCTCTATCTGCCCGAGAGCAAACAGACCAAGTCTGGGACTGCTGGTTACACATACCCCCCGAAAGCTACTCCACGCCCAGCGGCTTTCTACCTGAGTCATCAGCCGGTCCGCTCCGGTGTTTTCTTCATCCTTAAATATGATGTCGGGGTTGTAATTGGGGGTGAGTTCCTTAAATCGCTCCGAGTTTCTCGAGATCTTGCCTTCGTATCTTCCGCTGGCCCCGAGCGTCTTCTCGGCCACGTTCGGGATAAACTGCTTGTAGGCTAAGGGGGTCAGCTTCTTGGGGTGCCGCCTCTTCCCAAAGCCTCGGCCGGGCCCGCACGCCAGCCCCGGGCCGGCGAGCAGCGAGGACAGCAGCAGCAGCGGCAGCGCCCGCGCCAGCATGTCGTCCGTGGCCGGGCGCCTGTCCCCGCGCGGGCTGTGCGTGCGAGTGCGAGTGTGCGAGTGTGTGCGTGTGTGCGCTCGCCTGCTTGCTGCCGCCGCCGCCGCCCGCTCCTTTCTCTCCCTATATAACCTTGCCCGCCGCGGCTGCGGGGCACTGGCCGCCGATCCCCACCCAGGCGGGGGCTGGCAGGGCAGGCTGCTGGGCGCTGGTAACGGAACACATCGGAGTTGGGGCTGGAGGCAGCAATCAGGAGACAAAAAGAGTCTGATCTACGCGGTAGCAAGCCCGGAGCTTGTGAGGGAGGCTGCCGTCAGTGCTATATTATAGCTGGCAGGGGCGGAGCTGATTGGCCAGCGCGGCACAAGCTTGTCTTCTGATGTTTAACCCTAAAAAAGACTAAATTTTTTTTTCTGTTGCTGCTGTTGCTTTATTTCCACCTGAAGGCTTCGAGTTTAAAAAAAAAAAACCTTTCCTAAGACAAAGGTGGGGGGGCGGGGGGAGGCCAGCGGATGACATCAACGCCTGCGCCCGCCCGCCCCCTCGCTCTCTCCGGAATCGTAGGGTGCTCCAGTTAGAACCAACTTAAGTTTCTAAAGGACAGTTGAGACCCCCCAGCTTTGCCCACCGAACGGATATCCTGCCGGGTGTTGGAGGGGTCAGCTGCCAGGTCTGGCTGAAATGCCCCCCCAGACTTCGTCCTGAAGGCCAGGTCTCTGCATTTTAAAGAAAGAGGGGCCGAGCCTCTCCTTGGCACCCCACATCTCGGGACCCCGTCTTCAGTCACCACGCCCGGAGCCTTGCCACCTGAAGCTCTCGGAAAACTTGAAAATGTCTCTCCTCTGTTGTTCCCCCCGGGGGGGCTTTGTGCTTGGCCCTCTCCGAGGGTGGACCGGGAGCCCGGGGCTGCCGTGGTGCCGGGAGTCTAGAGGGGTCTTGGGTGCTGCATCCCCGGTCTGAGAGGGGGCCGCCTGGGGGCATGGCCAGGGGCTTGGGGGCTCTGGGAGCGGCCCAGGCTGTGCACACACACCCCAGCCATCAGGCAGAGCAAAACGCAGCCCTGGACGGCTGAAGGTGGACTCCAGGTGGCCACCCGTGGGGCTGGGCCAGCAGGCTGGTTCTCGGGCCTGGGCCAGAGGGCAGGGCCCTGGGGCGCGTTCTCCTCAGAGGCGTGTCAAAGAGGGGTTTTCGGGGTGGTCACAGAGCGCAGAGGCTGGGGCGCTGGACTCCCCCCCACACACACACAAGTCCTGTCCAAACCAGAAGTTCCCCCTTTGCAGAACCTGCCTCTCCCCAACCTGGTTCGCCTCGCCCCTCTAAAACAAGGCTTCTGGAAGAAGGCAAGGGGCGAGGGTCTTCCGCGGGGGGTCCTGCTGCGCCCCAGGAAGGCTCCGTCCTGGAGCCTGGCTCTGCGCTATGAGCCCCAGCCCCGTCCCCTGACCCCAGGCTGGAGGGGAGAGGGGAGAGGCCGCGTCTGACTCAGCCCTGAAACAATGGACAGGGCCTGGCCATCCAGGCAAACCCCTAGCAGATAAGCCTCTTGGTGGGGTGCCAGAGGGGGACACCCCAGGAGCATCCAGTCTGGGCACTGGACACTCTGCAGGCTCAGCTAGGGCCCCCCCACAACGCTGCTGCCGAGTGGCGGTCGCCACCTTGGCCCTGGGGAAGCAGCACCCCGCTTTCTCAAGGCCCCGCAAACAGGAGGTCTCCCCTGGGGGCGCTGCCAGGTGCAGCCAGGAGGCAGGGAGAGTTTGGCCCCTGTGCAGCCGTGTGCCTCTGCGCTCCCGGGAGGCAGAGCAGAGAGACTGGGGCCTGGGTCAGGGGCGCCCGCTGGAGGTGGTGTGCGCTCCCCCTGGGCTCGAGCCCCTCTGGGCGGTGTGGGCTCCGACCGTGTCCACCGGCGGAAGGGCCCATCAGGGGTGGCCAGGGACCCTGCGGCCCAGGCCCGCCAGAGTTGCCGCTGTGCGCGCAGCGACAGCCTGGAGCGCGCGCCCAGGGCACGCGCCCCCGCACGTGCAGGGAGCTCAGGCTCGCGGCACGGGGCGCGCCGCTGGCGTGCGCAGGAGCCGCAAGGCGCTGGGCGGGGGCGCGGCCGGACTGGGAGAGCCGGGCACGGTCGGCTCCGCGACGGGCGCAGGCGCGCGCCCCGGCCCTGCCTGCCGGCCGCGCGGAGACCCCTCAGCCATCAGGCCCCCTCGCCCGGAACGGTGGAGGCCGGCTCCCCTTTCGCTGCAGGGCCAGCCGGCCCCCCAGCGCCCCCAGGGCCCAGCTTCCCCGGGCCGGCCGAGCCTCAGGAATGAAGCAGGGATGGACCCCAAACCGCCGCCGACGCGGGTTTCCGAGGGGGCCCAGCCGTGGGTGGGGGCGGGGAGCCGGGCAGGAATCAGTCGCAGTTTCGGTTTATCGCCTTAGAAACAAGGGCGCCACCCCAGCCACCCCAGAAGCCGAGGCCTCGCCCCCTCCCCTTCCTCTCAGCAGCCCCCTCCCCACCTCCCAGACACCAGACTCGCTGTCTTCCACCTCCAGACGCCAGATGGCTCCCTCTCGTTGCCTTTCCCCCTCCAGACAATTGGGGCCCCGCCCCAGCCGGCCAGCCTCTGCTGCGCCCCGGCCCCGCAGGCGCCCGCACCTCCCTCCAGCGCCACTCCCGAGGTCTCCGGACACTGGCCCCCGTCCCGCGGCCACCCGCCTCCTCCCTCCAGCCGCCCGCCCCCGCCCCCGCCCTCCATCCCGCACGCATCCGCGGAGGACAGGTGGCCCCGCCCCAGCCCCCCAGGCGCCCCGCGCCCCGCTCCCGGGCGCCCCGCCACTAGATGGCCCCCTCACTCTGCCTTCCAAGGGCTGGGCTGGGAATCCCGGCAGACCAGCCTGGGAGCCCCCAGAAGCCGCCCAGCCTCCCGGTGCCTCTGCCCTTGCGCCCCTCACCGTTTGCAGCCCCTCCGCGTTTCCTGCTCTGACCCCCGAGTCCTGGCGCTGGAGCCCCGCCCCGCCCGCTGCGGGCACCCGCGTCCTCTCTGCCGACCCGACTGCCCAGACGCCCAGCTCCGGCCGCCTCGCCGAGGCCCGCGGGGGAGCGGGCGCCTGGTTCTGGCGGCGCGGAGGCCGAGCAGCAGGTGCCCAGCCCGTGGGACCGGGCGTCTGGGGGCCGCGGCTCCCGAGGGTCCCACGCTCCCTCCCGCCCGCGGGCGCTTTCCCAGCGGGCTTGTGGAGGGCCCAGGGCCGGCCTCCTCCCCGCCCTCCCTGGGGAGGCCGCTCCCGCCGCAGGTGCCCCCACGCGTGGTCCTCAGCGGGCAGCGCCGTGGCCGCTCTGTGCACCCGCCTGGCCCAAAGTCCCAGCAGGGGCTTCAGCTCAGTCTGAGGAGGCCTGGGGCGGGGCCCTGGCCTTGGACGGGCCGTGGTGGCCTGCGGGAGTGCGGCGCTGCCCCGGCCACCCAGCTGCGACCCTGTTGCCCGCAGCGGAGGGCGCGGCCGCCTGAGAGGCCCGAGGCTGCTCCGCAGGCGGGGCCTCCACCAAAGGGGCCGCAGGGTCCCCTCTGCCGTGGCCGCTGGGCCCCCCCCCCAGCCCTCAGCCAGCGGCAGGTCCCCAAGGCCCTCTGGGCTGGACTGCTGGGCGTCCGCAGGGGTCAGCAGTTCTGGGAGGGGTGGGCGCCCGCAGAACGCAGAGTTTGGGAGGCGAGGAGCTGTGTCCCGGGCCTGTGCTCTGCGCGGGGTCCCCAGGAGGGATTTCCGGGGGTGGGAGTGGGGGCTGGGGAGGAACCCAGGCGCCCTGGGGGCCTCTCGAAGCCAGGAGCGCCGGCCCGGGCAGCACCGTGGGGCGAGCCTGCTGTGGGCAGAGGAGCGAGCTCTGCGGGGATCCCAGCTCCTCTCCCAGGGCCGGCCTGGGGCTCCGCTGCCGCTCCGACGCCCCCTGGCCTCCCGGCCGGCTCCATCTTACCGCGACCGGCCAGGCTGCCCGCTCCTCCGCGCTTCTCTTCACTGCACGAGGATTAAGTCCCGTCAGTAGGAGCAAGCGGGTCCGTCAAGCTGCCCGCCGCAGAGGCGGGAACTGAGGCCGAGAGGTGGACCTCGCCCTGACCCGCAGCAGGCCGGCAGCCCTGAGCCCTCGCTGGAGGACGGTCCCGGCCTCTGTGCTGTCCTCCTGAGAGGGGTCCGCGGGGCCGCACGGGAGCGGGGGCAGCTGTGCCGGCCGGTCTGGAGGCCTCAGCCCCGCCGCAGCGGACGGCCACACAGCTGCCCGGGGTGCCCGCCTCCCCCGCCTCCTCTGCTCCGGGGCTGGGGTCCCACATCTCACCTCTGGCACCCCGCTGGGAGCCCCCAAACCTTCTTCCTGGGTTCCGTCAGCCAGCACTCGGCAACGGTGGGCGCTTCACGCGCAGGCAGGTGCTCTCGGGGTCGCGGCCGGAAGGCTGAGCCCAACCGCCGGGGCTGTCCGAGGGGGGTTCCTGCCCTGCTGTCCCCTGCTGCTCTGGTCCCTGCCCCTCCCGGCCTCCCGCGTCCTCACGGTGTGCTGGGGGCGCCACTTGGACGGCGCTGCCCTCAGAGCTGCGTCCTTGGCGTGGCTGCTGGGGGGCCGGGGCCGCCGCCCTCCTCTCCGCACCACAGGAGGACACCGAGGCCGCAGGGCCTGCATGGCCGCCTGCCGCTGTCCACCCTCCGCCCGCGCCGAGCCCGCCCCGCGCCGCGGCCTTCCTACCCGGCTCTCCTGAGGCCGTGTGCCCTGGCCGCGCCGCACTCCCGCCCGCGGGGAAGACGGCTGCGGGGCGCCGGGGCCACGGTGGACAGACCCGGCCGGGCAGGCAGGACGCCAAGCGGAGCCGAGGCTGAGCCGCACGCCCGCCCCGCCTCTCACGAGGGGCGCCCGGGCCACGGCCGTTTGCACAGTGACCGCCGCGGAGCCCAGGGCTGGGCCGACCGTCCGGCTCCCGCCCGCTGGCCGGCGCTGGCTCTGCCGGGCCTTTGTGTCACGGGTTGCCGAGGCGGCGAGACCGGCCCCTCGGAGGGTCCCGATGGCCTTCAGACCCGCGGGCCACGTGCTGGCGGCCGGGCGGGCGGGGTGGGGCAACGGCTCGGCCACCGGGTCCGCAGAGGCGTGTCCCCGGCCGCCGGCCGCCAGCCGCGCCCCTCCCCCGCACGCGTCATCTCCTATTAATTTACTGCGCCTTGAGGGGGGTCTGCGTTTTTATCGGCCTCGACGCGACGCGGCGCTCGGAGGCTCAGCCGGTGCTCCGGCGGGTGGTGCAGGCTGCGGCCACTGAGGCCGGCCTGGGCCTGGACAATGACGGCGCTTCAGCCCAAATCTGGCGTCACTTGACAACGACCCATCGGTCACCTTGCTCTGCAGAAATAATCAATTCTAATCAGTAATTGCTTTTGGGCAATAGTTCAACTCTGCCGCCGCCGCAGCCTGCAGCTCCGGCCACCGGCAGGGCCTCGGGGGGAGGCCGCGGGCGCCCAGGCCAGTGGGCAGTGCTCCCAGCCACGCTGCCTTCTGGGCCCCACTGTCCAAAGAGAGCCGAGGGGCCACGTCCCCTCCCAGAATGTGAGCCCCCAGGCTGCGGCTGCTGGTGCCCCCGGTCTGCAGGGGGAGTGAGTGGCTGGGCGCCCCCAGGGACAGAACCGTGTTCGGGGGTTACGGGGTCTCAGACAGCCTGGGCCGGGGCGGAGGGAAAAGCACTTTGGGGCAGAGATGGAGCAAGACTCTTACTCAAGGAGCTTTCGGAGATGGCCCCGGACCTGTAGGGGACACGGGAGCCGGCCGGTGCAAGAAGGGGCGTGTCCCAGCCCCCCACTTTCGCTTCTGCCGTGTGTCCTCCTGCGCGGCCCGCTGCCCGGCCTTGTCGCCCACCTGGCCCGGCCTGTCGCGCCTCCTTCTGCCGCCAGCTTGGCCTGGAAGCTTCCCCGCCAGAGGCCGCATCTAGCAGGTCCTGCTCCTGCGGAGGTCTAATTAAAACGAGGCCTGTCTGTCCCCAGCTGTGCCAGGCCGGGCCGGGCAGGCTCGGCCGAGCCAGCAGGGCTGATGTCATCCGAGGTCAAGGAGCCAGTTGAAATCGGGGTGGCTGCCAGCACCCCGGGGACTTTGAAAAGGGTGACGATTTTCTTGAGTCTATGTCTTTCTCTCTTAAGATAGGTTTTACAGGGGGAGGAAGAGCGTGGAATGTGCTTCTGGTACCAAGGTCGCGAAGATACTTGTTATGAAGGAATAAAAATCCTATTAAAATATTTATAAAGCTAAACAACCCCAGAAGCCACACACACAATTAGGCCTTTCAGCCTTCTGTTCTGCAAGCCAAGATAAATCATCGTTCGGAGACGGAGACGAAAACTCAGAACCAGCACAAAGAGCTCGGGAGCCCCGAAAGGCGGTGCGGGGTGCGGCAGAAGATGGCCCGGCCCCGGCCCGCAGCTTCCCGGCACCTGCGCGGCTCACCCCAGCATGCCCGTGAGGTCATCCTGAGGGCCCCGCGGGGCAGGCCCGAGCCAGCCATCTACGCGCTGAGGGAAACTGAGCACACCGCTGCGGGGCCGGGAAGCGGAGGGGCACCGGCCAGCGGCTCCTGCAGGAGGCCCCGGACGCGGAGTGCAGCCCGGCAGCCGTGTGTCCTGGGCCCGCCGTCCCCGCGGCTGGTCCCTGCTGCTGCAGCGCGGGGCAGCCCCTCTGGACCCCAGCCGGACGCCCCCAAGGCCGCTGCTCACCCCGCTTCTGCTCCTGGTGGTGCCGCCCCTCCGTGGGGTCCTCGAGGGTGGGGTGCAGCTGGGCAGTGCCCCGCACCTGGCCAGGTCTCCCGGTCCCTGGGGGGGCTGGCTCCGACCTGCCAGGGCCCTGGGTCACCCCGACTCTTCTCCGACTGGGGTAGCGGGGGTGTCTCCGGGCTTTCCCGACTGGACTCAGACCCGCTGCAGCTCCCAGGCCCGCCCTGGGCCCCAGCCGGGGTTCTCAGGGAACCACCGCTGCCCTCTGGCCCGGTCGCCCCAGGCCCCCCGACTCCCCCTGCCTGCCTGGCCCCCTGCGCTGTGGACCGGCAGCTGCGCTCTGGGGGCTGCTCAGCCGAGGGCCGGGGCCTCCCGGCCGCCCCCAGTGCCCACGGCGCTGGAGCCACTTCCAGGAACGCCTGCGGGGAAAGCGGCCCCGAGGCTCCCACAAGTCTCCCCGCCCCCGTGCGGCCCCAGCGGCGGCTGCGGGGTCCAGGCGTCGAGGAGCCAGGAGGGGAAGGCGGGACCCCGTCCCGGGCAGACGCCTGAGGCCCACGGGGAGCCCCGTTGGAGCCCGGCCCCGAGCGGCTCCGCTCCCTCAGCGTCCTGCTTCCAGCGGTTTCCAGAACCAGCCCGGGAGGGGAGATCCCCGAGGCGTCCAGGGCCGGCGGGCCGGGGTGCCCGGGGCAGGCGGGGCCTCGGGCCCCAGAGCAGCCCGATGTGGGGCCGGCTCCCCGAGAAGGGGCCTCCTCGCCTCGAGCGAGACAGCAGCAGGCGCCCCCGAGACACCGGCGCCTGCCCCCGCGCTGGTCCCGGCAGTGGGCGCTGGCACCCGCTGGCTCCGTCCGTGTCCCCAGACGGCCCCTGGCAGGCTCAGGACACGGCCTGCAGTGCTGAGGCCGGCGGGCACAGCCCCCGCCGCTGCCCGGCCTCGCCCCGCAGCCCCCACACTGGGACCCCCGCACGGCCACCTCGCTGCCCCCTCCCCGTGGTCAGCATTCCGGGTGCCCCTGGGCGGCGCGGGCAGCGGGTGGTGGGGACAGCTGGGCGACCGCGTCCCCCCAAGCTGCCCGGCAGCCCCCAGGCCGTGCCTCTCTGCGGGGTGCTGCAGACTCGGGGTGCTGCCCACAGGCCTGGGCGCCTGCCCCAGCCCCCGGGCCAGTGGGGACGGCCTGCGTAGACCCCAGTGTGGGGGCCGCCGCGCCCGTGGGCACCCCTCTGGGCCTGCTCGCCAGCCAGAGGAGGCCGCTGCCTCACGGGCGGTGTCCCCGGCGGCGGGACCCCGCTGTCAGGGCGGTGGGGACAGTCCGGCGCCCCCCGGCTCATGGCGCAGAGCCCGCTGGCCGGGGCAGGAGCTGGCGGAGGTGGCCCCTGCGGCAGCGGAGCCCTGCACTGCCCCCACACCGGCCGCCCCGCGCCAGGGCCCCGCTGGGCTCGGCCCGGAGCCGCCTTCCCCGAGCTCCGGCCTTTCCTCGCAGCCTGCTCAGAGCGCCCCGCCCGCACCCCAGCCTGCTGCGGCCAGCCCCTCGGCGGTCCCCTGCTGCGCCGGACCCGACGGCCAGGCCACGGGGTCTGGGCCCACCGAGCACGCCCCAGGCCTCTCCACTGGGCCGCGCCCCTGCGGGCTGTTCCCATCGCGCTGCGCGTCTGTTGGTGGACCTGGGGGCTGTCCACCTGGTCCCCCCAGACGTGCCACAAGGGGTTGTCACCGCAGTCTCCGGGCTGGACCGACGTCCAGAAGGTGATCTGCTGACTGCGGTCGCACCTCTGACCGCACAGGCCGGCCCTCCCGCCACACCCATGGCTGTATCTGGCCGTATGCTGATTTGTTTGTTTATTTCTTAGATCGACACAGCAGTGAGCTCACGCGATGTTTGGCTTTCTCTCTGACTCACTCACTTTGCATAATGCCCTTGGGGTCCATCCTTGTGGCAAAGTCTCTCCTGTGGGGCTGACTCACCCCACACGCCCCCCGCCTCCCGCCGACTCCCTCCAGGGCCCCAGTGGCTCCCACGCCTGGCTCTGGAGAACAGGCATCGGTGACCTGGGGAGGGGGCAGCGCTTCCCCTGGACACCTCACTTCCTCCTCCGACACCCCGGGAGGCGGGGGTGGCTGGGCCGGGGCGGTGGTGGTTTAAACTGCAGGAGCCTCCACCTGTTTCCTGGCGACTGCACTGACTTGCGTCCCCTCCCACGTGGGGCCTTTCTCTCCACTCTCTCCAGCGACTGTCATTTCTGTCACCCGAGCACAGGTGTCCCCATGGGTGTGAGGTGGCGTCTCATGGAGGTGCTGGCCTGGTTTTCCCGGCGAGGACTTTGAGTGTCTTTCGGTGCGCCGTGGCCATTGTTTCTTTGGGGAGATGTCTGTCCGGGTCCCTGGTCCCTCTTCAATTGTGTTGTTGATATTTTTTTGGCTGTTGAGCTGCTGGGTTCTTTCTGTTTTGGATATTAGCCCCTGACGAGTACGTGTGGTGTGCACACACTTTCCCCCGTGCAGTCAAGTCCTTTCCATTGTGTTGGCGACTTCCTTTGCTGGCAGTGCCCTTTAGTTTGATGTGTTTCCACTTGTTTACTTTTTCTTTGTTTGCCTTTGCTTTTGGTGTCAAATCCAAAAATCGTTGCCTAGACTGATGTCAAGGAGCTTTACTTTCTGTTTTCTTCTAGGAGTTTTATTGTTTCAGTCTTATGTTCGTCTTTTATCCATTTTGTGTGTGCTGTAAGGTGGTTTCATTCTTTTGCCTGTGAGTGTCCAATTTTCCCAACACTATTGAAGATTGTCCTTTACCCATTGTATATTCTTGGCTGGTTTGCCAAAAATTAATTGGCCATATATATGTGAGTCTTTCTGGACTCTAGTCTGTTCCATTGAGCCCTGTGTCTGTTTTTATGGCAATACCATACTGTTTTGATCACTATAGCTTTGTAACATAGTCTGAAACTAAGACGCAAGGCAAACTTCATTCTTTTTCAAGATTGCTTTGTCTATTCAGGGTCTTTTGTGCTTTCACACAAATATTAGGATTTCTTGTTGATTTCTATGAAAAGTGCCACTGGAATTTTGATAGCGATTGCATTGAATCTGTAGATTGGTTTATGTAATACAGGGATTTAAACAATATTAATTCTTCCAATTCCACAAGGACAGACTATATTTCCACGTATTTGTGTCTTCAATTCCTTTCACCAATGTCCTGTAGTTGTCATAGTACAGGTCTCTCACCTCCTTGGTTAAATTTATTCCAAGATATTTTATGTTGGTTACCAGAGGGATGGGCAGGGGATGGGCACACAATGGGGTCCTGGAGCAGAGCTTTGGGGAGCAGTGAGCACTTGCTGGACAGCTGGGTAACAGCAGTGTGGGGCTTGGATTCTGGCCCCCAGAGGCCAGGGCCACCTTCACTGGTATTTCTGTTGCATGAAGGCTGGTCTTATACACGTCTGTGCTAAGTCTGTGTCCGTGACCTTGGGGGCCCAGCCGGTGACACTCAGGACCTCGTCCTGAGACCTGGGCTGCAGCTTAGTCTGGTGTGCTGTAGGGTAGTCTGGGGAGACCGGGACTGTGGTGGCGAGGGGCTCTCTGGCCCTCCTGCTGCTGTCCAAGCCTGGGCAGCATGTACATGGGCAAGGCATGCAAGGTGGGGTCTCAGCCACAGTGAGCCGGGAAGGGAACTGGGGGCAGGGTCACTGTACAGGGAAGGCCAGCCTGCCCGCGGGCTGTGGGGGAGACCCCCTCACTTCAGCCCGTCAGCCCGTCTGTCCTCGGCTGTGCCTGTCCATCTCTGGCCACCCACACTCCCTCCCTGACTCGGCAAAATCTGAAAATTGCCCCAGTACTCACGACGTGGGCTGGGCCCCCAGTGGCGCTGGCCACGCTTCGGGGTGACTTGGAGGCGGTACTTGGGCCCTGCCCCGCCCCGCTGTGTCCCCTCTCGTCCTCTGCCTTGGGCGGGTGGCTGTGTGGTCAGCGGGCACGACTGAGAGGAATGTGCGCTGGCCCCTCGCCCGTGCTGCACTGGACATCCCCGCGACTGGCCTCCTGGGCCTCCAGCTTCCTCCTGGCCACTTCCTTGCACTGGCTGGACGTGCCTGGGCCTGGCGCGGCCCCGCCGCGGGCTCCATCAATGATTGACCAGCTCAGCTGGGCGTCCCCGTGGTGCCTGGGCAGGTAGCCTAAGGGACGGGCAGCGGTTCCCCTGGGGTCCGCGTGCGGGGAGGCTGGCCCTCTGCAGGAAGCCAACGCCGGGGGCCCCATTCTAACCCAGCTGCCCGCGGCCTGCTCTGGGACCGTGCGGCCCATCCGTGCCCACCCCGCTCCAAAGCTACGGGCGGATCAGGCCTGGTGCCCACGTGGGGCGTGGACACTTTCTCTGGGGGCAGCTGCAGGGACGTGTCCTCTGGCCTGTTTGTGCGGCCACTTCTCCCGCTGGTCACACCAATCCCCCCGCCCCCCTTCGTGGTTCCCGAGACACACTTGGGAAAACAGAGCAGAACAGGGGCTCGTCTCCACCTTTGGGGCTCACGTCTGCCCCGGGAACCTCTGGGGCTCGAGGGAGCAGGGCGCACCCCTCTGCCCTCAGGGTGCCCAGGGCCCGAGCTGGACACCCACGTCCCGGGGCGATCCAGGGAGGCGCAGGCGGGGAGGGACCGGCGGGCCTCTGGCGTGACTGTCCGCCCAGTGCCTCCGGGTGCTTGTGGGGCTCGCATGCCCCTCTCCCAGGCTGCCTTTGGGGGGCCTCGCAGAGGGGGAGCCGCCCCAGCCAGCCTTGCGGGCCCCTCACAGCCGCTACGGGGCATTTGTCACGTCCCCACATCGCAGGGGATGGCGGGCGCAGCGCGGGGCGGGGCTGGCCGGCCCGATCAGCTCTGCGTGTCCATCGGCTGCACCCCCGTTCCACCCTCTGTGGACATGGACCCCAAACCCGCTTCTCGTCCTCCCGGCCCCTCCCTTGGCCCCTTGGCCGGTCCCTGCGGTGCCCCGTGGTGGGTGCCGCGGCCTGGCCTGGTCGGGCCCCTCTTTCCTCTGCTCCCCAGGGCCAGCCTGGGGGAGGCAGGGCCCGGCTATCGGCCGGCCGGCTGTGGGCGGCTGCGTCGGCGGGAGCAGGTGCAGGGCCGGGCGGCCGGCCCTGGAGCCGGAGTGGGAGACCCGCACCCAGCGCCCGGCTCGCGACGGGCGGGCCAGGAGAGACGCCTTGGATGACCTCATCCTCTGCCAACCTCGAGCCTCCGGAGAGCTGACGTCAGCTCATATTTGCAATCATTTTTCCTCTTTCCTGCAGCCCCTTCTGCGGAGGGCACCTGGCAGCCGGCGCTGCCGCGGCTGCCAAGGCCTGTCCGCCCCGAGCCTCCCCCAGCGCCTACCGGGGCGGCGCGGCCCTCGCGAGGCCTCCGGCCAGCGCCACCAGAGGCCCTGGCGCCCCTCCCCAAGGCCTGGGCAGCAGCTCAGCGCGCTGGGCCCCCCCGGTGCCCACAGGGGCTGAGCCCAGGGCCGACCGCAGAGCTCTGGCCGCCTGGCCTGGAGGGAGCGTCGGGTCAGCGCGCGGCACCCCCTGCGGCGGCTCCGAGCTCCAGCCTCGTGCCGGTCACTGCCCTGAGCCGCTGCCTAGCGGGCCTGGAGGGGACGGCGTCCTTCTGTCCCAGTCTGTCCTCAGGCCGGGGAGGGGCACCGCTCGCCCCAGGTCTGCCCAGGTCTGGCTCCCCGCACTGTCACCGCGGCAACAGCTTCACCCCTGTGCTCTCCCTCAGGCTCCCTGCGCCTCCCCTCCCTCCCTCCC
>PVIJ01007231.1:0-84413 GCA_004024925.1 Scalopus aquaticus | reverse complement strand
ACACTGCTGGTGGGAATGTGAACTGGTCCAACCACTATGGAAAGCTGTATGGCGATTCCTCAGACTGCTAAATATGGAGCTTCCATACGACCCAGCAATAACACTTTTGGGAATTTACCCAAAGGATACAAAAACACTAATCCGAAAGGATACATGCACCCGTATGTTCATTGCGGCACTGTTCACAATAGCAAAGGTATGGAAGCAACCCAGATGTCCAAAAATAGATGATTGGATCAAGAAGATGTGGTCTACATATACACAATGGAATACTATTCAGCATGGAAAGAAGATAAACACATGCAATTTGCAGCGACATGGATGGAATTAGAGGGGATCATACTCAGTGAAATAAGCCAGAAAGAAAGAGAAAAATATCGAATGGTTTCACTTATAACAGGACTATAAGGAAACGAAACAGGAGAGAGACAATCAGCCGGGGGGTGGGGGAGGCGGGGGAGGGAAGAAAAAGGGCACAAAATGGAATAGAAAAGAACACAAGGGACCATGGAGATGGATCACGGGTGAATTGGTGGTGGGCTACCCAAAGGGAATACAAAATGTAAAAGACATAAATAACAATAAAAATATATATTTAAAAAAAAAAAAGAGAGATGGTAATTAATTGGGACAGGAGGTTGGCCCAAAAACATGCTTTAATCATCACAGAAAATCAGACTTCAGAATGAGACCCTCATCCCTAGATCATAAAGCCACAAGAAGGGAGACTAAAGGTGTTGCATCGGGCAACACCACACAGATACACACAGATACACGGGATTCGTGGAGCAGTCTACGTAATGCAGGATGCTCTCAAGGAGCAAAATCCTGGCCTTTTTATTGATAGAATAATCACAGCATCAGTTCTAGGGGGAAGGAAGATAAAAAGAAAAAGGGAAGGGTGAACATAGAAAAAAATGTATCCTATTATCTACAGCATCAGGGCATGTGGGTCTGCCCTCCATGCACTTCTTCTCTGCTTGATGACTCGGTATTGTAATTGAGATCAAGCCTTAGATTCCCCAGCCAATGTTTCAATCTTATCAATAAAGCTTCCACTGATCAGCTTCTGGGGTCCTTTGTCATACATTGGTCCTCAGCCCACGACTCCCATATATCTGTGTGGTATTGCCCTGAACAACATAAAAGAAGCACTAACATGGTTGTGGATTTAACTTGAAATTCATTACAACAGAACTTGATTAAAATATTTACCAAGTTTGTATTTAGACAAGGTTAAAAGGCAATTTCCTATTAGAGTAAAATTTGCAGAAATATTTTTAAGAACAGATGTAAGATATAGCAAATATTTTCAGTCAACCTGTAATAATGTCAACATTACCTCAAATTTGGATTGAAGAACTATTATCCCTCTACGTAATTTTAGCAGATACCTGGACTGTGGTATAAAATCATTAACTACACTGTGTTTGGAATACACATACATCTATAAAACTCAATGCAAAAACAGCTTGACAAAAACCATTTAACTGTACATAGCACAGTGGGAGAACTTTAAGGTCCCTGAAACCTTAATAAAAAGTCACGTAGAAACACCACATGTGCATGCAAGTAAACATAAGGTACTACAGTTTCAGGAATCCTGAACTCACCAAAACTTTTACAACTAAATTTGGGTTACTCGGGGTAAGGAGAAGAGATACAAAAGGGGAGTGAAGAGCCTTTAATAAAAAACCCTATTTTGACTAAATCTGCAGCTGTAATTACAGCTGTTCTGAAGCTTTTCTTGGAACTGCCCAATTACTTTTTTGTAAAATAATAATAACCAGAAGTAGATTTAATGAACTGAAGAATTTGAGAGAACTTCTTTATAGTTGAAAGCTATTTTTTGCTATATAATTAATTAAAATTTTATTGTTTTTGCTCTGTAATGGATAAGAATTGTTATATAAATGCAAGCAGTTTTCTTGGCTTCCTTGAGTTCTGGGATTTTTTAATTTAATTTTTGTTTTTGAAGAGAAAGTACAATTCACTGCTTTCCTTTGGTATTTTTGCTGAAACTTGTATTTTCCATTTCTTCTCTCTTGCTATTCCACCTATTTTACTTAACTATGAAAAAGGTCTATGACTCAAATTTTATATACTTACATAGACAACACATAGATTTCTTCTGATATCATTCCAATTCTATTCCCTACTAGTGTATTTACTTTTAAAAAAAAAACAGTCACATCATGCACCAACACAAATGAGGTTATGTACATTGTAAGACTCATTTCTGTGCTGTATTTTAGATATTATGGCCACCTCAGTTAATTCCTTGGATAATTAGTCTTTCAAAGGGACAATATTTAAAAATTACAACTCTGGCCCCAGTTCAAGATGGTGACATAAAAGCAGAGGAACAGACAAAACAAAATAAAAATAACCTAGTAAATACTGATTACCAAACTAAGGTTACCAGAAGTGAAGAGGGTGTGGGCAAAGGCATTTGAATACACATTTTTCCAGGTACATGAAAAGTACTCAACTAATCATCAGGGAAATGTAAATCAAAACCACAATGAGATATCACCTCAACCCATTAGAATTACTATCATCAAAAAGGCATGTGGTAATAACTGCTGGCAAGTATGTGACAAAAAGGGAACCTTTATATGCTGTTAATAGAAATGTAAATCAGTACAGTCACTATGCAAAACATTATGGAGGTTCCTTGAAAAATTAAAAATAGATCTACTGTATGGTGCAGTAATCCTACTTCTGAGTAAATATCCAAAGGAAATGAAAACAGAGTATGGAAGGAACATCGACACTTACATATATACTGATGCATTATTTACAATAGCCAAGTTAGGGAATCAACATGTTTGAGTGAGATAAACAGATGAAAGGATCAACATGAGATACACGTATCTCTACTAATACATACATACATACATACATACATACACACACACACAACATGGAAAATTAGAAAACCATGAGGAAAAAAAAAGGAAATCCTGTCATTTGCAACAACATCCTTGAGGGTATTATACTAAGTAAAACAAGTCAGACAGAAAAGACCAATATCTCACAGTATCACTTAAATGTGAAATTACTAAAAACAAAAGAAGTCAAATTCATAGAAACAGATGGTAAAAAGTAGTTGCCAGGAGCTAGAGGATGGAGGAAGTAGGGAGTTGATAAAAGAATACAAACTTTCAGCTATAAGATAAGTCTGAGGATCTAATGAAAATGTGGCTACTGTAATTAATAACACTGAATCATGTAACTAAAAGCTGCTAAGAGAGAACTTAGATGCTCTCACACAAAAAAGAGATAAACAAGTGAGGAGATGGATAGATTAATTATCTAGAGGTGGGAATCATTATCCAAAGTATAAATACATCAGGTTGATACAATGTAAACTTTAAATACAATTTTGTCAACTATATACCTCAATAGACTTGAAAAAACTGACAAAGCTGTGGAACTTCTAAAATAACTAACTTGTTAATTTTTAAAAAAAGCTCTAAACAACTGAGATTGTATATTGCATATTTTTACTTCTATCTATGGGTAGCAGAAATTTCTACAAATACATGAAGAGCAAATGAAGATACTTTCTTGACAAGAAATCACAAAGGCTAAGTCAGAGTTCACAAGATTAAAATAGGCGAAAATTAAAAAGTACTTCAAGAAAATTAAAGAAAGTTAGGATAGTGAACTGAACATTTACTTCACATTACCAAATGTTACAGTGAAGGAAAAAGAGGTTTAAAGAGCAAAGTAATAAATTAATACAAAGGGCCTCCCCGGTGGCGCAGCTGTTGAGCGCTGCGCTGTGGAGCTGTTGGCAGCGGCGTCACGAGTTCGACGCCCGGCCGGGGAGAATCCCACATGGTGCGGCAGATCTCTCCTGCCTTGCCCGCTGCTCCCCTCAGCAGTGTATTTCTGATCTGCCTGTTCTGCTACCCGCTCTGTCTCTGGTGAACCCTCTCGCCGCCCCACGCCTCTGGCCTATACCCCAGCTTGTATGTATAAATAAAAAATAAATCTTTAAAAAAAACAAAATAAAATAAATTAATACAAAGAATAGGTTCTTACCAGTGACTTACTATTCAGTTATAGATAGATCTGTTCTCTCTTCCTCTCAATATTAGTAAAAGAAAGCCACATTATTGAACTTTTGTGACATTTTGCATAACAAAAAAAAAACAAAACTTTCTCACAATTTTTGGAAAAGTACTCAAGTATCCATGACATTACTAAAATATTGATTACATCTGACACACGCACCTACAGTGCCTAGCAATAAATCAAATATATTTCCCAAAGTGACCGTAAGTATTGCTATATACAAATAGCAGATATACCATTTTCCATACTTTTTTCACTCAAACTAGTTTGATCTCTGGTAAGCTTAATTAGGAAAGAATAAGAAACTCACCTCTTTTTCTATATTCTGACAAGTTAGGAGGAAATGCCCCAATAATCCTAAATATAGTGGCTAGATCTTCATCCTTTCCTAATGTCTGAATAGGCCATTGTCTTCCATGGATGCTAACACAGCATTGAGTTTAAATGAAAGCTAAGCAAACATTACAAGAGGAGCACACACCACAAAGCAACAAAAAACTAGCAAATAATAAAAGGATTAACATATTTAAAGGAGAAAAGGATAATTTAAATTCAAAACATAGATTATATTTACAGATTAGATCCACCTGTAGTCAAAAATTAACTCATAAAGGAAAAGAAATCACATGAAGCACAGACAATTCACCAAATTCAAGAATGAACATCGTTAAGCACCAGTTGCTAGAAATCAGTAATGCATTAAAAAGATACAAGAGAACAGCTGATCCATTCAGTCAAACAGAGCACCCTGTAAAGAACAGGAAGGTTGCTTTTGGAAGGTTGGCTGCACATACCAAAGTTTGCAAATCAGTTATCAAAAACCATCTCTTATGATTTCTACTAGAATCATCACAGAAGGAAAAGGCAAAATGAAAAAGTCAATTGCAATTTAAGCTGAAGATATGTCATCAACTAAAATAGCTACTTCAAGACCCTATTGGAATCTCTTTTCCAGTCATATGTATACTTTGAAGCTTTTCATTATCATACATTACTTCTTCCTCTACTGCATTTCAACTACGTAACAGGATTCAAAACTCTGCAAAGTCAGTACAAATTAGTAATCCCTTGTTCTCTGATGTGCTATAGACCTATTGCTTTCTGAGAGCCAAAGCAAGTCAGGACCACGGAGAGTAATATGAGCAGGATACGGTGTGCTTCTACTATATAGACCACTATTCTCACACCATACACAACAATTAATTCAAAATGTATTAAGGATTTGGATATGAGATCTGAAACCATATAATGCATAAAAGAAAACACAGACAATGCACTCCATTCCTCTGACCTCAGTAATATATATTTGGGGACTCAACTACAATGGCAAGGGAAACAGAAGCAAAAATAAACAATGGGACTACATCAAAAGGCTTCTGCACAGCAAGAAAAACTACCAACAAAACAAAAAGACACACTACTAAACGGGGGAATTCCCACATCTTACATCCAAACAGGGGTTAACATACAAGATTTCAAAGAACTCACACAACTCAATGACAAAAGAAAAACTCTAAATATAGGCAGAAGATCTGAACAGACACTTCTTCAAAGATGGTCAACAAACAAATAAAAAAAAAGTATTCATCATCACTTATTATCAGGGAAATGTAAATCAAAACCCAATAAGATAACATCTCACACCTGTGAGAATGGCCTAACTCAAAAACACAATAAGGGTTAGGAAGGGTGTAGAGAAAAAAGAACTCTCATACAGGGCTGGAGCTAATATTTCTCAAAATAGTAAATACAGATTCACTATTTGGTCCAGCAAGTCCACTAAGAGCACAAATTTGAAAAAATACGTGTACTCCAATGTTCACTGCAGTATTATTTATAATAACCAAGATAAGAGAACAACTTAAGTGCCCAGAAATCTAAGATTGTATAAAGAATATGTGGTGTATATATACACAAGAAATTTTGTCATTTGCAATGACATAGATAAAAGTGGAGTGGCTTATACTAGGTGAAACAGTCAGAAGGAGAACGACAAATACCAAATGATTTCACTCATTGTGGAATATAAAGAAACACAGCAAAGGAACAGAAAAACAAACCCTTGGAATCCATCAGCAGAACTGAGGTTCCAGGGCCGGGGTTGGGGAGGAGAGGAGGGAAACAAAGGATGAACAGGGTTCAGTGGGCTGAGGTAGAGGGTTATTGCTACTTTCATGGTGGGAAAGGTAGAGTTACATTTGAAGAGATGTGAACCTATATTCATAAAACATCTGTAGTGTTATAAACCAACATTACCGCAATTAAAAAATAAGTTAATTATTTGTGGAAAAGCAGAATAGGACACCCTAAGATACGTCACTTTAATATATGGCTTTTTTTCAGAATTTGGGGGGGTACTTCCCCAATTAGCAAATGTTAAATACAACATTTAAACACACTTATCCCACGGCACCTCTTTTCTAGTCGACCAGAACCACCTGCCATACTCTCTTAACTCTGTTGTCTGTAAGAAGAAACAACTGCATTCTTCTGAGCCCCTTGTGTTCTATTTGCTTTTCTCAATCTTTTTTAGTAAGCCTCCACGCTTAAAAATTATTCATGTAATTTATCCACCATATTTACAAAACTTCCCACACATCCACCAAAGAGACTTACAAATCCTGTAACTTTCTCCCATCGGTAATATTAAGTTATGCTGACCATAGCTTTAGTTAAAACAATTGAACTCAGAAACAGATTTTAACATGTTTTGGAGACATTTTGGCTTTTTCTCTATTATTTCACATCTGAGCTCAAAAATTATTATATCTTCAACCATACCATATGGTAACCACTAGCCATATGTAGCTGTAAGAGTACTTGGAATAAGACTAGCAAGATAAGAATCTAATTTTTAACTTAATGTAATTTAAACATTCACACATGGCTAGGGCCTACCATATTAAACAGCACTGACTGTTTATGTTCTCTGGTTCTTTAACCCCAATTTACAACTCAAGAAATCTTCTGCTGTTTCTCAGTTCCTTCCACCATCTTCTTTGAACCAAACTATTAAACTAGCAGTATTTTATCATTCATTTCTGACATGCCAAACACTCTTCTAGCGCTCAAGCCTAGACCTATAGAAGAAATGCAACATGCGGGCCTCCCTGGTGGGCAGTGGTTAAGCGCTGCGCTGTGGAGCTGTCAGCTGCAGCGAGGCGAGTTGGACGCCCGGCTGGGGAGAACCCCACATGGCGTGGCAGACCTCTCCTGCCTCGCCCGCTGCTCCCCTCAGCAGTGTATTTCCGTTGATCTGCCTGTTCTGCTCCCTGCTCTGTCTCTGGTGAACCCTCTTGCCGCCCCACGCCTCTGGCCTGTAACCCAGCTTGTATGCATAAATAAATAAATCTTTAAAAAAAAAAAGAAATGCAAATCTTAAAACATAATTTATGCTTATTTTCTTTAAATATATTACTAATATATTTATTTTGGTTTTAGTTAGAACAGGGATCACAACCAATGTATGGTAAATTTCAACCCATCCTCAAGAAGATTGTTCTAGTTGACATACTATTAATATTTACCACATTTTATCAAGAGTATTATATTCTTGATTAAAAGCACAGTCATTGATTTAATAAAACTTTTTGGCACAGTAACATATAAAGTGTATTCATCAATTTTTAAGACGATGTATTACAAAGCGAGCATATCTCTGAAAAAAAACTATAAATAAAAGCCTAGAAGAAAACCTAGTGTTTTTCTTATTTACATTGGTAAAGGGACAATTTAATTCACCTCTTTCATTCCAGGAAAATACAAGTAATGGTCCTCCGGGTGTCAGTCCCCCAGCCACGGCCACTGGAGGCTGTTCATTTCACTAACCACAGTCTGAATTTTCCACTCTGGCACAGTTCAACCACCCCACCTCAGCTCCCTGTTCTTTTGAAAACACTAAAAAGAATGTCTCTGTATCAATTTTTCTAGAGCCAATCACCTGTTATGCGTGGAACAGGAATCACACTCAGATTGACCTTCGCCCCAGCAATCACAAAGGCCACATCTGTCAGAATGGGAGCCAGTGGGTGAAAAAGTTCACGAACTCAAGGAGCACAAAGGACACATCACAGTTATCAACTGGGCTCCGAAGTGTGATCATATTGTCATATGTAGGGCAGACCACAATGCCTATGACTAGAATCAGAAAGATGGTGTCTAGAAGCCAATCCTGGTGATCCTGATAATTAATCCCGCAGCTACTTTTGTCAGGTGGTTCCCACTAGAGAACAAAGTTGCTGTGGGAAGTGGAGCACGACTCACTCCTGTTTGTTACTTCCATTCTGAAAAGAACAAGTGGGTAAGCAAGCACATGAAAAAGCTGATTCACTCTGCAGTGCTCAGCTTGGACTGGCAGCCCCACAACGTTTTGCTGGCAGCAGGATCCTGTGATTGCAAATGCAGACTGTTTTCTGCTTACATTAAAGAAGTGGATAAAAAGCCAGTCAGTATGACTTGGGGCAGCAAGATGCCTTTGGTGAGCTGATAGAGGAGTTTGGTGGCAGTGGCACTGGTGGTTGGGTGCATGGGGTTAGCTTCTCTACTAGCAGCAGCTGCCTGGCCTGACTACAACAGGAGAGCACTGTCTCTGTTGCCAATACCTTAAAAAAATGTGCAGGTCTCAACTCTGAGAACAGAGTTCCTGCCCTTCCTAAGCATATCACTTGAGAGAAGAGTGTTGTGGCTGCTGGCATGATTGCTACCCAATGCTCTTTGATTATGATGACCGTGGCTGCTTAACCTTCATCTCCAAGCAAGACACTCAAAACACGGCACCCAACATAACACGTCTGCCATGAAACGCTTCCGAAACATGGACAAGAGGCATCACAACTGAGGACCGCAATACACTTTGAAGATACTGCAACAGAATAGCATCATTCAAGTGTTCATTTATGAGATGGACAAGCAAGACTGTCACAAATTTTGCACTACGGGCATTGATAGAGCCATGACAGTTTGGTATTTTAAGACCTTAGAATCTTCCACAAAAGACTTTCAGATAATGTGAAGTTGAGTGAGCCTCCAGGATTGGCATGACAAACGGACAGATACTGCTGAAGGCAACACCACCATTTGTATGACGGTGAGGAAAGCCAGCTGCAAGGACACACTGAAGACATTTCTTGCAAATGATGTTTTTGTGTTTTCATTTGAACATATTTGGTGAAAGCATTATTTTTTTAAAAACTACAGTGATTTGGATTTTGCTTTGGTTTTTGTTTATGCTATTTCATTCCATTCTTGACCAAAGCATCTCTTGTGGAAAACTGTCACACTAATGTAAAGGAAAGGGTGGAGAGGTACGTAAATTGGTATGTATAAATATAGATAGATAGATAGATAGATAGATAGATAGATAGATAGATAGATAGATAGATAGATAAGAATACTGAATGACCAAGAAGGCAGCAAGATAAAGTGTTAAACAATGGGTACTCTATCCAGTCTTTGCATTTCCAAGATGAATTCTTTAAAAAGGAAGAGACTAAAGCCCAACATTGACTGTCTCTGTCATAGACAGCATCAGCGTATCTTTAGGTCAAAGTAACTTAAAACCAGAAGCCCCACCCTCCAAGAATAACTACATTTTTAATGTCAATGACTCAGTGTACTTATATAAGCTAAATTCAACTTATGATTGCTGGAAATATTTTCAGGAGCCCTACTTCAAACCAACCCTGTCCAACGAAGCATTTTCCCTTGAGGGGATGGGTAATTTTTGGTGCTGTATTGGGAAGCTTTCATTAATAATACTGCTTTTTCTCCTCTCTATGCATACCATTTCTATTAAAGACCTATCATACTAAGTGTGTTTCCTTTGCCTTGGTGTACACAGATGGCCAAATTCTTTTAGAGTGTGCAAGCCTTAACAGTTTCAGTTTTGTGGGTATCTGTTGGCAGCCAGTCACCCTAAGGAGAACCGGAGTCTTGTTTTTACCTGGTTACTCTGCACATGGAGTTCCAGGAGGTTAGAAGTTCTGCAACCAGAACTTCTTCCCAAAATTGACTCCTGTTCTCTGAGGGTGTAATGGCTTGTGTGCATGTTCCCTGCTAACTAGAAAAACTTATTTTCAGCAGTAACTTTTTAATCTGTATAAGCATAAACACAATTGCATGCTATTTTCTTGTTCCTTTGTTCTTATCTTTAGTAAAAGCTTGGGCTAGGAGAGTGAGAGGCAGAGTTGCTCTGGATGGCGCTCTCCCCAGCCTCCCCCTGCTGCACATTCATTTAGACTCCGAGTCCATGTAATACCTGACAACTTCAACCGTTGTCCAGCTGTTCGGGGCAGGTATCCCTCAACTGAATGCTAAAAACCCTGGAATAAAGGTCTACTTAAGAGATTTTTCTTTGACTTTCTAACTTTTGACAATTTCATGGTTATTAAAGTTTTTCTAAACTTTATATTGATATTTATAATTTTTATTACAAAGGCATTATCACTTCAATCAAAATTTAGCTTGAATTCTTCATTTAATTATCATAATTTATATTTTCCTGTAACAGGTTACAATGATGAAAACTAGCAAACCTTAAAAGTGGGTTCTTAACTCTTAATTTTTAAAGTGTTAAAAATGTATTCTTTTATTATGCAAATATATTTTCCTGGCAGTCTTAACGAAATTAATTCCTTGAAGTTATTTATATCTCGCTCAAATCTTAACCTTGCCACTCCTCCCCTAAAACAATTTTAAAAAGAAAAGACAATCCTCCATTCATCAAATATTTGTGTATCAGATTCTGTTAGATTCTCAGGATATGTCTCCAAGGGTTGGCTGGAGGGTTTTTTCAGTGCTGGCTCAATGCTCATTTCCCTAGCTCCATAAGAATTCAGAGAAGCAGGCTCTGGGATGCATGTCATAGGAGTGGCCCAACTAATGTACAACCAGCAGCTACTCTGTAAACATGAAAAAGGAGCCAGCAGCTTTTCTGGTTTTAGTCAGGCACATGTCTTTACAATCCAAACACAGCACAGGCCACATGCAATTAATAATATACAGTTGACTCTGAACAACACAGTCTGAAAATGCACAGGTCCATTTATTCAGATATTTTTCAATAAGCACAGTGGGAAATTTTTTGGAGATTTGCAGCAATTTGAAAAAATATGGAGATGAACCACATTGCTTACTTAGAAATATCAAAAATAAGAAAAAGTCTGATATGTCAAGAATGCGTAAAATATGTAGACAACAGTCTATTTTATCACTTACTACCATAGCAAAACCTACTATTAAAAGTTATCAAAACTTAGATGCACACAGACCAAACATGATGTCACTTGTACTCAAGAGAAATATAAAAAGAAATAAAGACAAAGTATTACATCATAACTGCACAAAATTAACTGTAGCACATACTCTACTACTGAAATGACTTTTTAGTCACCCCTGCTGCTATTGCTGTGACTTCAAGTGTTGTATCAGCTAAAACTCCATGGGACACTAATCATCTCCATGTGAGTAGTTCCTCTCTCCAATAAATTGTGTATCACAGTAAAAAGCGATCTCTTGAGGTTCTCGTGTGTTTTCATCATGTTTAGTACAATACCATAAACCTTAAATAATATCAAGGGACGCATACAAGGTGGCACTGGTGATGCTGGTTGGAAGTGTTCCCAAGAAACAGAAAAGTCATGACATTACAAGAAAAAGTTGAATTGCTTAACATGTATCATGGATTGAGGTCTGCTGCTATGGTGACAAGTCATTTCAAGATAAATGGACCCACCGTAAGGACCACTGTAAAAAAATAAACAAAAGGAAAGAAAATTCATGAAGTCATTCCTAAAGCTATGCCAAGTGTGAAAACCTTGTACTTTTTGTGAAATAACATTTTATTTCATATTGAGAATGCAACTTTTATGTGGGTGCAGGGCTTCTACAAGAAAGGCGTACCTATAGACTCTAACATGATTTGAGAAAAAGTAAAGTCATTATATGACAACTTAAAACAAATGGAAGGTAAAGGATCTAAAGCTGGAGAATTTAATGAGAGCAAAGGATGGTTTTATAATTTTGGGAACAGGTTTAGCTAAAAAATACCAAGATAGCAGGAGAAGCACTTTCTGTCAACCAAAAGGCAGCATACAAATTCAAGTTGCCATTAACAGAATCACCGAGAAGAAAGAAGACCTGTTTAAACAGGTTTTTAATGCAGACAGAAGGAGGCCTATTTTGGGGGAGTGGGGGAATGCAGGAGGGGCAGGGAATGCCACAAGGAAATTTTACTAGTAAAGAAGAGAAGTGAACACCAGAATTTAAGGCAGGAAAGGACAGACCAATTCTGTTTTGAGCAAATACAGTCAGGTTTATGACCAGGATGGCCTATACCTATAAATCAGCCAATCTCTGAGCCTTGAAGGAAAAAGGTAAACACAAGGTACCACATATTTTGGTTGAACAACAAGGCAGCCTGCACAATGAGAACCCTTTCTTTGGATTGGTTCCACCCAGGCCTTCTCCCTGAAGCTAGTAAGTACCATGCCAGTAAAGATCTGCCTTTTAAAGCTCTTTTGATATTGGACAATGCCTCTGGCCATCCACAACCCTATGAATTCAACACTGAAGGCACCAAAATGGTCTACTTGGCCCCAAACCTGTATCTCTAATTCAGCTTCTGAATCGGGAGATCATAAAGACCTTTCAGACTCATTACATGGTTCTCTATGAAGAGGACGGTCAGCGCTATGGAAGAGGACTCCCACAGAGAGAGTAACATCAAAGTCTGTGAGGATAGCAACACTGAAGACGCCATTGTTGTTACAGAAAAAACCACAAAGGCCATTAAAACCAAAATAATAAATCTCTGCTGGAAAAAAAAGCTGTGTCCAGATGTTGTACATGACTTCAAAGAATTTATGAGAAAGTCAATCAATGAAATCATGAAAGAGTTTATGGACATGGCACCAAAAAAAAAAAGTGGGACATGAAGGGGAATTAACAGAGGAATTAACAGGAAACTTAGTGGAGGCACGACTGATTCTGCATCAGTCCCTGACAATGAGGAAGAAGACATAAAGCAGTTCCAGAAAACAGACATTAGACAACCTAGAAGGGCTCCAGTTGTTCAAGGGTGCTTTGATTATTTTATGACATAGATCTTTTTTATGATATGGGCACTTAAACTAAAGTAAATGGTTCAGAAGGATAGGTACAATACAGAAACATTTTTAGCAAATTGAAGAGCAAAATATCAGACAGAAATTACCAAGCGTTTCTGTAAAGTAACACTGACTGTGCCTCTCTCTCCAGTTCTACCTCCTCCAACTCTGCTACTCCTGAATCAGCAAGTCCAACTCCTCCTTTCTCCTCCTCCTCAACTTCCTGAAGGTGAGGATGGCAAGGACAAAGTCCTTTATGATGATCCCCTTCCACATAATGAAGAGTAAGTAAGTAACATGTGTTAACTTTTCATTTGATCAGTAAAGTTTCCATTCACCAGCAGGCTCTTAGTTACACTTTGGAGGAGTCAAAGTTTATATAAGGATTTTCAACTGTGTGGGGAGTCAGCACCCCTCATCTCTAAGAGTTTCAAGGACCAACTGTAGTCTATAAATAATACAAGTAGTCAAATAATACAAACGTATATACACACAGGTGCACACAGACACACAGGTAACAACAATGCTATACTTAGTATATACATATATGATAAAAAGTAAGTTTTTTTTCAAATGCAATGAAAGATTTTAGAAGAGTCTGTTTTAAAGATACCATAAAAATATTTCCATGGGTTCAGAAGACTAAGTAATCAAAAATAATCAAACTGATAAACCAAATAGTTATTTCGCTAACTTGGAATGAACCAGTTCTCAACTTTAAACTTAAAGACATTGCCAGTCCATGAAGAGATCATCAGGCAAAAAAGCGGTTGTGAACAGAATCACAAGGAGAATCACAAGGTCATTAACTACAACTTTCCACAGGGAAGTTCACCCAAATACTACACACGAATTAGACATTTCAGGTCGAGTAGTAAGGAAAAACTTAGCAGAGACTTTCAAGTAATACAATCTCCCCTTTAATAAAGTGTTATTATATAATGCTATCACTTTATACATTCAGTTTTTAACTTAACAATATGTATGAAAAAAGTATTGATTAACTAGGTAAAGCATCCCTCTAGAATTAAATCAATTAAAAATTCTACCTTCAATTATAGTTAGTCAAACTGTCAGGTAACTTACTGGTATGTAAAGAAACAAATTGGTTTTCAAGTTACCCCCTCTCTCTATGTGAAACTTCTTTTAAAGCACCCAAAATACAAAAGCTATACAAATGATCATGAAAGTATAATTCGCCCAGGATTTTGAAGAAAGTTTCTATATTACAAATCACAAGAGCCTATTTCTTCTGTACTTCTGTTTTACAATATTAGGGTTTAAAAAAAAATTTAGCACAGGCTGTATGCATTTGGCTAGCTTTGGGTCAGAAAGACACATCCACAGTAGGTCGTTCTACAGGCAATCTTCTCTACATCGGTCTCTATCTATAGAAATTAAACTATTTCATTATTAAGTTTTTGTGATACAGTCACTTATTTTTTAAACACTTGGCAACTTCCTTGCACCCTGAGCTGGAAGAAGCAGACTAGAAAATAAATTAATGGATACAAATGATGGAAAAATAAATTTCCTGTATGATAATCATATAAATACATGAGAGTAAACAAATTGATAGGAAAAATCTTGCAAGTCCACCATATTTATTACTGCTTGTTTTTGAACTGTGCAGTAGTGGGAGGAGCTCCTAACAATTGTCACTTTGCAAACATTTATTCCTTGACTTAATCCTTTTGCAATGAGTGCCAGAGGTGCACTGTGTACCACAAACTCCCCAATATCTATAGCCACCAAAAAAAAAAAAAAAAAAAAAAGTATGACATTAGAAATAAAACAGAAGTTCTGAAGGAATTTGACAATGGAAAGCAAAGTGTGTGCTATGGAAGTGGAAGAGCACACAGACTACCTCCGACCGTACAAATAGAAGAGTAAAGCTTGCGCTCAAAGTGTAATACCTTTAGCTGCTACAAAATTAGCTGGGAACAGAAGGAATGTAATCGAAATATGGAAGGACTTAAATATCTGGGTGAAGGACATACATCAGCCTCTCTGTGTTTACTAACAGCCATGGAAATAAAGTCTTAAGCTTACTTAAGGAATAACAAAAAAGATTTTAGTGATGAAAGTGAAACTTTCATGGCAAGTCGTTGGTTTGAGCATTTTGAGAGCATTTAATCTACAAAGTTTGCTGTGAGTCTGCAAGTTCCAAAAAGAAGCTTCAGGTGCTTACCCAACTTTAGTGAAAAAAAAAAAATATATATATATATATATATATTGCCAAAAGAGGATATACAATGCAGCAAATTACTAACACGGCTAAGACACGCTTTCTGTAACAAGGACCAAAATGAACTTACATTTTCAAAAAGGAAAAAACAGCACCTGAATTCAAGTCTGCCAAAGATCAAATGACTCTCTAATTTGGTTGTAGAGCTGCAGAAATCTGCAGGTCAGGTCACTTGGCTGTTTATCATTGTGAGAACCAAGAGCCACAAAAGGCTCTTCCTAAACCTCATCTTCCTATTATTTGGCAGTCACATAAAAAAGGGTGGGTCACCAAGACAGTGTTCCAACAATGACCTACTTCATGTTTCAGCCCAACCATCAAAGAATATTGTCAGTCTTAGACTCTTGAAAAGTAAAGCTTTGCTTCATTCTGGACAAAGCTCCAAGTCACCCATATCACCTGAAGAACCTCACAGACATAAAAGATAAAAGTTCAAGTAACTTTTCTGCCTCTAAACACAACCGACTACATTCAACGCCTACTATTTATGGTGCATCTTTAAGCAAATAATTAAACCTTAGATGCTGAAGTTAAACCCACTATAAGGGAATTTGGGCATGGTTACAATATTATGGATTCTACTGACAATCCTCCTGTTATTGGCTGACAAATAAAAAAATGTGGCATAGCAGAAGTGAAAACAATAATAATGAATCCTGTCTGACATAAAATCTATCCAGAATGCATTGCAGACTTCCCTGGTTTTGAGCAGCCATTACAAAAAGTTCGTCAAGAGGTTGTTGCATTGGCACACTAAGATGGATTTAATAAAATAAAAGGCCTTAGCAAAGTTACTCAAATCACGTAGCAAACAATTATCTAACAAGGACTTCATGCAGATGGAACATCAACATGCTAAAGAGGAAAATGATGAAACTGAGAATGCAGAACTACAATAAATCTTAACAAGTGGAGATTTTTCTGAGGCTTTCCAGTTATTAGAGCTATGGACATTTTTACCAAAAAAAAAAAAAATTCTAAAAAACCACAAAAAGAGAGAAGTTTAAAAACAAACAGTGTAATACTGAGTAGATACAAACATTAAGGGGAATTAATTATACAAAGAGCAGAAAAAAGATGCACAATAACAAACACTGAGCATGTTTCTTTATAAATCCCAGCTAATCAAGAACTTACAGCACAGCAACATCCATGCAGAACTCCTCTCCAATCTGAAGCAACACCAGGCCCCTCAGGGATTTCCTGCAAGTCTCCCCATTACCTTCTGTGAGGATAATGACCAAGCTGCTTCTCCAAACCCTTCAGCAATCAGAATCAGGACCCAGACCAATTAAGCCTCTCTTCCCATACCACCACCACTATCACCACAATGTTGTCACGCACTGGTTCACCAAAACTTAATTACATTACATTAATCTTTCTTAAATGTTTGTATCGTTCACTTTTACTTCAATATTTATTATTACGTATTCGGGGACTTTATTACAAGTATGGTGATGTTTTTGTGACCAATACTATGCCATAGGAACATAACTCTTGATATGTAAATTAGCTGTGGTAAAACCAATTTGCTTATAGTTTTGCTTGAAGTCACAGGTTCTAAGAACCTATCAATGATTGTAAATGAGGACTTATTGCATTATCAGGCAGAAAATACTACTAGATCTATCAATTCTTTTAAATTTGTTAGAGAAAAGGCAGGCCAAGTCTAGGAGAAAGAAGTGGGGAAGAACAGAAAGAAATATGATAAGCATGGTAACTACAGTCACATTAAACCAGTGGGATTAAAGGTGATTCTCTTATTTTAACAAAGTTGCTAAAAATTTTTTTTAATATAAAGAATTTTCTGAGCAGAATAAACACAACTACATTTTACATACACTTTACAACACTTTCCTTTTATGCTTCTACTAAGATACCTAAGTACCAAATTCTTGATGTGCCTTAAGTTTTCCACCACATCACAGAAAATGTAAGGATGAACATTACACATTCTCTGCTCATAAAATCATTAATACACACAATATAAATGAGTCATCCAATTAACTGGTTCCAGAAATCCAAAGTATCAGCACAGGTTTTAAAAACCATCCTCAGCATCATAAGTATAGTTACCGGAATGCGATCAGTGAAACTTGCCATGATCTGATGCCCAAAAAGACTGAAATAAAATAAAGAAATTCTTGTATAAGTATAAAGATGGGGCCTCCTTGATGGCCTAGGGGTTAAGTCTCAGCACTGTCACTGCTAGGTCCTGAGTTCAATCCCTGGCCAAGGAGCTGACCCACATGTGCAACAGACCTCTCGTGTCTCACCCACTGCTCCCCTTAGCAGTGCATTTCAATAAATGTGCCTGTGTTTCCCCACTGTGTTTCTAGTGAATCCTCTCACCCCCCCACACCTCTGGCCTACACTCCAGTTCTTCTACAAAAATAAATACCTTTTTTTTTTTAAAGTAGAAAAATGAAACTTTGACTATCAACATAGGAAACTAGGGTTGGTGTTGCCCTCAAACTACACTTTCAAACAGAACAGAAAATAGGCTAAAAGTGAGTCATCTCAACAATAACAAGAATCAGTCCTAAGATCAATTTCCTTCTGGAAAAGTTTTTTACTCATTCTTAGAAGATAGAATATAGTACCTAAAAATATGCAAACCTGATGCCAGAAGGAAATCAAATTCCAAATGAGTAATATTGCTAGATCAGGCAAAAATTATTATATCAAATCTTTACCAATATAAAATTGTCAAAAATAGTCTTCAGTCAAGTACAACACATAAAGAGCTTGGAACTTATCACTTTGTCCTCACAAGGAAAATATCTTTAAAAAATGAAAATCAACTCTTCTTATATACATCAGAGAGTTCAGGTCAGAAACAAACTGCCACCCTGAAAACTGGGAAGACAAACAAGCAAGTACAGAAAACTGACAGCAGTGAGAAGCAAAAGCTCAGGCACGTAAGATCTCAGCTGGAGCCAGTATCACTAGGAACACTTTCAACAGTAATTAACCAGTAGTCGGAGGCTCTGTGGACTAGCTTAGATTGAACAACCGTAAGGAACCCAGTCTTTGAGGGATTCCCACACTTCCTTGAGTTTTACCTTTGAGAGCTCTCGTAGATTCTCAATATAAAAATGTGGGGGAAAAAAATTCCTTCCTGCTTCTAACAAGGAGCAAAGAAAAACAACCATTTTGAAAAATGCCCAGAACTTCTGTCCTTAAAAGTCCTGCATAAAGGGGAGACTATCTTAAGAAAGAGCCTAATCAGCTGGAGTTTTAGAGTCTAACATACCTGGACTTATTTACAGTATCTAACCAACCTGAAGAAAAGGAAATAGCTAACTCCATCCCTCTATATTTCAACCTTAAGTTCTATCCATGTGTCACAAAAAGCACAAATGAATACGTCCTAGCAGCTGAGGAATGTTCTATTGAGCAACGTAATGTTCAGGTGCAATAATGGGCATTCACCTCCTTTGCTAAGTTTACTTTCAGGTATTTCATCCTTACTGGTACAACTGTAAATAGGGCAGTTTTCTTAATTTCTCTTTCCTCTAATTCATTCTTTGCATATGGAAATGCATCATATTTTTCTTTATTGATTTTGTATCCTGTCACTTTACTGTATTAATATTTTCAGTGGGTGTCTTGGTGACATCTTCAGGATCTGTAGGATTGAATAGCAGTGGCAAGAATGAATATCCTTATCTTGTTTCTGATTTGAGGGGAAATGCTTTAAGTTTTTCACCATTGAGTAAATTAGCTGTCTGTTATATATGACCTTTATTATTTTGGGATATGTTCCTGTAATTCCCAATCTGTTGAGTTTTTATTAATCATAAATAGGTACTGAATCTTGTTAAATTCTGTTCCATCATCTACTGATATGATCATATGATATGATTTTAATCATATGATATGATTTTAATCTATCTCTGTTGATTTGGTGATCAAAATTGATTGACTTGCATATGTTGAACCATCCTTTCTTCCCTAAAATGAATCCCCCTTATTCATGAAGTACAATTTTCTAAATATATTCCTGGATTCAATTCACAAAGATTTTATTAGGGATTTTTACATCTACATTCATCAGAGTTTCTTTTTCTGAGCTTTCCTTGTCTGGTCATGGGTTCAAGGTAATAATGTATTTCACTTTCTTCTAATTTTTTTGCAGAGTTTGAGGACATTTGAAAGTTTGGTAGAATTAACTAGCAATTCCATCTGGTCCTGGCATTTTTTCTTAGGATGACTTTTTATTATTGTTTTGATTTCTCTGCTGTGATTGGTCTATTCAAGCTATCTATTTCTTCCTAGTTTACTCTTAAAAGGTTGTATGATTCTAAATATTAGTCCACTTCTTCTAGGTTGTCCAATCTGTTTGCATATAGATGTTCACAGTCGTTTCACCCTTTGTATTTCTGCAGTATTTGTTGTAATTTTAGTTTTTTCATCGCTGATTCTCTTTAATAGGGTTTTCTTTATTTTTTCTTAGTAAACCTAGCTAAGGCTTTATCAATTTTGTTTTTTCTTTCAAAAGAACAAGCTCTTGGTTTCACTGACCTTTTATATTGTCTTTTTGGTTTCTATTTCATTATCTCTGGTCCGTTTTTTTATTATTTTATTATTTCCTTCTTTCTATCGCTTTTGGTTTTATTTATTCTTCTTTTTCTGGTTCCCTCAGTCATAAGATCAGATTGTTTGTTTGAGACTTGTTTATTGATGTGAGCCTACAATGCTATGAACTTACTTCTTATAATACAGCTTTGCTATATCCCATAGGATCCAGTAACTTATATCCTCATTTTTTGTTGGTCTCCAGGTAATTTTTATTTCTCCTTTGAGTTCTTTAATGACACAAGAGTTATTCAGAAGCACAAGAGTTATTCAGAAGCATTTTGTTTAGTCTCCGCATGTTTGGGGTTTCTTAGCTTCTGTTTGTTGTTTATTTTCTGTGTGGCTGATTTCTAGTTTCATACCATTCTGATCAGGAATGATTGCATGGTATGTTTTCAATCTCCATATATTTATTGAGGCTTATTTTGTGTCCTAGCAATTTTTCTATGCTTGAAAATGTTCCATGTGCACTTGAGAAAAATGTGTATTCATTTCTTTTTGGATGGAAAGTCCAGTATATGTCTACTAAGTCGATCTGATCCATTATTTCATTACTGGCCATTATTCGCTGTTTATTTTCTGTCTGGAATATATATCCACTGATACAAATGTTTTTTGAGATCCCCTACTATTATCATGTTGCTTTAGGCTTTATTTAACAGTTATTTTTTACTATTTTATCACAACAAAAAAGAACAACAAAAGAAATGTGTGACTAAAACCCGTAACTCCCCCAAATGTCCATTAGCTGCTAAAAAGGGTAAACCAATTTGGTATACACATATATTAGAACTACTCAGCAAAAAAACAAAAAATAGATAAACTACCAGCACACATGACATGGATGAATGCCAGTGCATAATGCTAAGTGAAAGAAGTCATATTTTAAAAATTACATACTAAATTCTTCCATTTAATTGATATATAGGACAAAGTAAACTAAAGGAGCAAAAAACATATCAGTGGTTACTAGGGGCTAGGTGGGGGGAAAAGTTAACAAGGAGGCAATATGAGCGTTATTTAGAAGATTATGGTGATGAATATATGTCTGTCAAAGCTCACAGACTGCATACTAAAAACAAATAATCATTTTAATGTATGACTAAAATCTGGACAAGAATGAAACCTTTAAAAGTCACCTAAAAATGCCAAATTTTTTTAAGACAAGTTTCTTTTCATCATCAGACATGTCATCTAACAATGCCAAAAGCACAATGTACCATATTCGGCCACAACTTGTTTTATACAGTCCTTTAAGGTATGAAGTTGTTAAGTAGAAAGTAAAATATTTTTCATTTCATTCATTGCTGACTATACATAGTAGACAGTGAGAAAATGTTAACCAATAAACTATTGAAGAGAGTTTAGACTGAGTTGGCCTTTCCACTTCACTGGTACATACGTAACTTTAGACACAAAATTATCCATTTCTCGAAATATTATCATGTAACTGGAACAAGAAAATGCCATCCACAAAATGTACTAACCTGAATTTGTTCAGTTAGTCAATAAAGACAATAGAGCACTTTATCCTGAATGAAGACATCAGAGTCATGTGTGTCCTCTTAGCAAAAGCAGTAGCCTAGAATCAAAGAAAAAATATATGAAATTCAGCCCTACTCAAATTTCGATTAGCATAATTACTTTTTTTTTAAAAAATCACTTTTATTTTCCCTTATATAGCCAGTAATAATATGTAAAACTTTTGTATATTCACTTATTCTGCAAGCAATGCTTTTCAAATCCCAGTAAGGAATGGGCTTTCATTTTGCCAATTATACTCAGTTGCAGTAATACTCAGTGTCTTAATTTGCTCCATAACTCATCTTAAGTTAAGTCAACACCTAAAGAACTTCCTTAGAATTTGCTTGAACACAAGATACTAATATGCTTTTTAACATACAGGGCAATCAGAAATGTCCTCTTTTCAGACTAACACTAAAATCTTCTATATCCCCCACATCCCATTTAGTTCTATAACCTAATTTCTGATTACCTTCAAGACAACTTTCATGCATTCCTATTAAATTTGCTTGGTTTCCATAGAATAATTTTGTCATTCTCAGCTGTCACGTAGCAATTCATCATCCCTTCTTTTCAGAACAGAACTTTTTTCTCCTTTATCCTCTTTGTCAATCAAGGATATCTTTCCACTTTCTCAAAAATCCTGTCCCTCAATACTTCCCTGAGAATTGATGTAATCATTCCGTACAAATTAATATTTTCAAACTCTCTTGCTTTATGCCATCTCCTACTTTTTGTTGGTGTGTCTCCAACAACTATTACCACATTTAACATATAAAAACTTATTATTACAAATGACCCACAGTGAAATGATTTTAATAAAGATTCACACATCAAATGCTCACTGAGTACTAGGTGCAAGTCACTAAGTACAAAAATCCAAGAATATTCTTAGTATATACATTCTTTAGAAACACATCTTTCTGCTAGTCATTTTACTGTTGTTACACAATGTGAAATTGTTCTCAAACCGCCATTATTATTAATTGTGAAAAGCAGTCTTTCTCCAGTGACATCAAAACCGGCTGAAACCAAGTTTTGGTAATGAGAACTAATACAGAAAAAGCATCACCCAACTCCTACTCTCCCACCACAGAAGTAATCCAACTATTTTTCATTGTAAACTCAAAAGCCAAAAAAATCTATTCTGTGACAAAATAGCCCCTACAAACATTTAATAAATTACTCTAAACCAAAAGTAATAAACACATTTGTATAGTATTTTACGATTTACAAAATCACATCTGGTGGACCTAGTTAAAAAGGATCCTGTATCTGTGAAGACACAGAAAAAAGTCCCAAATTGAACATCTAGAAATGAAAACTAGAATTTGGAGATATTCTACCAGAAACTCAGTGAATTTTTATGAGATTTTGTACTCTAATGGATTCAGGCTCTATTCCTGGCACTGTGTGAGTGCTGAGTATTGCGTTGTGTTCTCGACTCCTTTTGGTTGGTTCTTCCTAGGTCTCAAGCATATTCGTGCTCAATTGAATTTTTCAAAGAGATCTCTGCAGATCTGTAATTCTCTTCCCACTGTCTCTTCTCTGATCCTCTGCCCTCTGAACTCTAGCTGCCATAGTTTCCCAGGCTCCAGCTCTACCTTCTTAACTCAGAGAGATCTCTAGGTTCTTACTGGGCTCTCTAGGATAGAGTAATCATAGGGCTTCTAATTTGTTTTCCTTTGTTTAGGGATTAATATCTTCTGTTGCCTGACGGCAAATGTCTTAAAACTGTTGTTTCATGTATTTTGTCCACTTAGTTGTTTCAGGAAGGACACCAATCCCTGTCAGCCCATCTTGGCTGGAACATGATTTTAATTATTCCAAAGGGGGACTATGAACTGAACTCATTTTGTGATAGCATTGAATGCTGAAACTATCCGATGTATTCAGTTAACATCACTGATAAGTTAGTAAGTTATCCTGAAGTCTGTAACAAATGCATAATGTGGTAGAAAAAGAGCATTAACCATGAAAGTGAAGTAGGCAAATACGAGCTGAGTGCAAGGAATAAACAGCACCCAATTATCAAAAATAATAATAATAAATCAATATAAAGAAAAACTAATTTTAGGAAAGATTTCTCTGAAAGAAATATACTTAGGAATATACAATCAAGGGTATGACATACAATATCGTATGTTCAAATATACAGAGGGAATAATTCATTTAGGAAAAGATGTAATATTTGCTTATCAGTGACATCTAAATTCAGATCAAATGTTGTAAGATCTGCTATAGACTAATCGGAAATGAGCATATTAAAATAAAACAAATCTTCAGGAGAAACATGACAACTAAATTAACATCTTAAATTCTCCCCATGATAAGTATAAAGAAAGACAAGTCCTTTAGAAGATTTTTAAACAAAGTAGTACAAAAAAGGAGATTAGGTATCCCAGGTTTTATTTTCAATCTCTGATGTTGAACACAGCCATTTTTATCCACATTGTTAGAAAGTAAGAAGAATGAGCTAAATGAACATACTCTGGGTGGGAAAAGAAAAACAGCTCATGGCCCACTGATTCTAATCATTAAAGAAGAATACTTACTTTTATAAAAAAAGAAACCTACATATACAAAATCATCACATTTGAAAAAAAACACTAGTAAGAAAACAATACACGTTTAATGGATAATAAAAGGAAAGTCTATCAAGGATTAAATGGGTCATTTCAAAGAAAAAGAGAAAAGAGATACTAGATGTTTATAATAACACCTATAGAGAATGAAGGCTGTAACACATTTAAATTTACAAAGTAAAAATAACAGGTGCTACAGACTTAAAATACTGATGATCTGAAGACTATTCTTGGTTCCCCAAAAGTTGGACTTCAAAAACAGAGGTGATCCAAGTGGGAAAATAGTATTATATAGATGAGACTACCAGACTGAAGTGGCTGATGATAGGATTGCGGACAGCTGCTTAATATGAATAATTTTACTACTATAAATTTGTCAACCTCTGTTTAGCATGGGGCATCCAGCCACTGACTTAGATTTAAAAAGCAGAAAGTGTCTTTCCACTATGCAACAAAGGAAAGAAAGAAAACATGATGGAGAAAGTCCTAATGGAGAAGTACATACTCATTATGTTATACTTCTTCCTCCTTCCCTTGCTGAAATAATGTGCCAATGAATCTGGCCTATCAAAGGAAAAGGTTCCTTCTAACATTCCTTCTATAATGGCAAGCAAAATTCAGTAAAGTAGGTGATATTATGGGAGAAAAGAAAGTATTTTGGGTTAAATGAAGAAGAAAATGAATTTTAGGAATAAATGAAAAGCTGAGAAATCTGTTTTATCTACTCTTTCAACAAAAATTAATTCATTATTATAAGACTGCTAAACTCATATTTACTGATAAGCACTTGTTTCTTACATGATTTTGAAAAATAACATTACTTTAAAGCAAAATTAAACCCTCATTTAGGAAATAAGTGAAATCCTAACTCCATCCCCCCTCCTTTCCTGACGTTATCTACACTATCAACATAAACTAGCACTGAATCAAACTTACTCTAATATATTTTATCTAGTTTCTTACCAAGTAATATGACCCATGAAAATTTTTCTTAATACCGGCCTAGGTAAATCTGTCCTAAAGTTATGAGTTCTGTTTGACATTACAAAAGCAATTCCCTTTCTCGTTCCTCCTCCTCAAGACAGACCCCTATGCCAAAAATCACTAAAACAAATTTAAGTGACTTCTGTCATCCTTAATTTATAAATTTGTTCAATAAGCTTTGTAAAATCACCTAAAATAAGATCTCTGAAAAATTAGAAAGGAAAATTATATCAATTATCTATTACAATTAAGGTCCTTTTATAGTTATTATCCTCTCAGCTATTCTGATATCAGAAGGCAAAACACTACAGTTTCCATCAGTTATAATACCCTCGTTCCTTTTAAATTCCCATGGGAAACAGATTGACTCTCAATCTTTTTCAATTTTTCCCCCACCTCAATCCCACAAGACTATATATATGCACCCCATGAGGATATATTCTCCTTCTATATTCTCCATATATACATACACATACACACACACACACACACACACACACACACACACATTCATCTTTATATATATTTAGTGGTTTCGAGCACACTGCCTTGACACACAAAAGTATTTAACATTTCTGTTCACCAGCATCCTTTCTAATCATCTCACAAAGATATTGCAAGGATTAAATAGTATAAAATCTGTGAGAGTACTCTGCAAATAAAAATGTTTCTGCAGATGTCAGACAAATTTTATTTCATTATTTATGACTTTCCAAAAATTTAGCTATCAAGTAATGGCGCATTCCAGGGAATGAGAACAGAACATGTGCCCTCGTGATCAGCATGAATCTGAAGATGGCTTCAAGCCTCCTCTGTCTCACATTCTACAGGTTTTAGCGTCCACTCGGTCATGGCAGACGCTTTTGTCACATGCCATCATCCCACTACCCAGCACCCCAGACCAAACATCATCTGGCGTTTTCATGATTTCCCACACCAGTTCTAGCTTCCAATCTACAGTTCATAACAATTGGCTTTTTTTCTTTTTGAGGGGGTCAGGGGGAAGCAGAGAGGATTTAAAATCTTCTACTCAGCACTTCTCTTACCTAGATAAAATACAAAGGTAAAATCAACATGCTAGAAAGTCTTAGGTACCCAACATTATCTCTATGATGTTGAGCAAATCACTCGTGTAATTTTTTTAATCACTGTGTCTTTTTTTAAATCACTGTTTCTTTTTTTAAAGTCAGTATAAATATGTTGCATCGCCTCAGCTGTACTTTAAGTAGGATATGAGTAGTGCAGAATCTGGGTTATCGTGACTTTCAAGAACACATTCGGGCATTGAGGAAAGAATCCTGAAATAAAAATGAACAGGCTTAGAGTTTAGTCCCAGCTCTTGAGTATCAATTTACTATTTGATTTGGTATCATTTCCCTAGACTTCAAGTTACTCTTCTATAAATGAAAGAATCGGAATAAACTGTAAAGGTCTTTTCCAGTTTTAAAATTCGGGAACTAAAAGCCTTCTAGGAGTCATTAAATTCTTCAGTTTATTTTCAACTGACTTTTTTACTTCTTTCTACTAAACATACATACCCTCTTCCCCAACAACACTGTAAATATAAATAATTCATCTAGACATATGATTTGAGTAACTAGTTCTGGAAGCAAATTTCTCTTCAATCATTTGCTAAAGTATTTCTTTTCAATGCGAAGGGAGGGTTGGAATGTATAATACCACTCCACTGACCTTCAGGAAGGAGAAGAGTGGGAAGTAGAGCATAGCTGGCGATTAAGCTCTATAAAAACCCTTGAACAAGAAAGATTTGATAAATTTCTGAGTTGGTGAACATATCAAAGTATTGGGACAGTGGGATGCCCCAGATAGAGTATGAAAGCTCCCCACAGCCCCTACCTCCCACATATGCCCTATGCATCTCTCCCATCTGGCTGTTTCTCAGTTGCAGCCTTTACAATAAGCCAATAAGTACAAGTTAAGCATTTTTCTCAATTCTGCAAATTATTCTAGCAAGTTATTATATCTGAGGACTGAGCTTTTAAGCCTGTGAGGTCTGACACTTATTCTGGGTAATTAGTATAAGAACTGAATTGAATTATCAGACACCAAGCTGGTATCTGGATTATCAAAGAACTGATTGATGGCACTGGAAAACACCCCACAAAGTACAGATCTAAGGGATGTTCAGGGACAATCGGGGAAACCTATGTATTAAATGATATTAGGAAATTATTCTCTTAGCTGATTCTCTTATGATAATATTATAGTGAGAAAGCCTTAAAAATAAACACAATTTTCAGCCCAACAAGTATATATTTCTAAGGATATAAGCAAATAACTCTGCATATATGCATTAGAAGAATGTTCACCAGTGTTTATATTAATGAGAATAAAAACAAGTTTCCAGAATATAAACTGGTTAAGTACACTCACATATAAAAAAAATGACCCACTAAAAATTACTCTGCTGCCCATGTTTAAAATCTCTCAATTTAGCCAAGATTAAAGCAAATTAAAGCCACACTAAGATATCATATCTCACTATCACATTTGAAAAAAAAAAAAACCTATGTATTTTATGGTGAAGTATGGAAAACAGGCACATTCATACATTGCTGCTGAGAGGGTAAAATTCTAAAAGGAAGAATTTGGCAATCTCTAACAAAATTACATAAGCATTCAAATTCTAATCCTGCAACCCAAACCCACTCCTAGAAATTTATCGTGAAACTTCAACTTCACAAATACAAAACAAGATATGCACAAAATAGAGGGTCAGTACTAAAACCACTCCTCCTACCAGTCTATTTGGATATGCTACTGCTCAACTCACTTAGCAATATCAATCCTGCTAAAAACATCCTCCCATCTCTGCGATATATGACTGTGCTATAAGTCAAATGAGTCCATAGAAAATGTATGAAGGGTGGAAGGCTGGAACTGGGCTGATGAACTACACCACTGAAAATATTTAAACCCATATACCATACAAAAACCCAAATCATCTGGGCTTTGTATATCATTGCATTAATAGAGTTTCCACCTTTATAGCACTATGCTATTCTTAGACATTTGCAGAGTCTTAAGATGTTCAAAGTGTTACAAATCTTAATGTTTAAAATATAACCTCTTCTAAGTAGTAAGCAGGTGTCCAACGGACAAAAGGCATGAAAATTATGGGGGGGAGTGGGGGTGGGAGAGTAAAGGAACATTTGTATTTTACAGTTTAATGGTGTAGCATGGCTTTGTCAAATTCAGCAGAAGACTAAAAATTATTTACTTTATTGCATAGAAAATAATGATTAAAAATATTAGCAAACAAAATCCAGAACCATATTAACAAAACACACAACAGAGTGGAACTTAATCTAAGAATCTACCCAAAACAGTTTCAATCTTAGGGACTCCAATAATATACACTATTTTAAGAGAACTAAAGAGAAAAGAGCTAGTAATCTCAATAGACACTGAAAACATCTCTGAAAATTTCAACACTCATTTTTCATAAAAACACTCAAGAAAACAGAAACTGGCAGGTACTTTCTTAACATGGTAAGACCTATGCACTTAAGTTCTAAAGCCTGTATCACACTTAATGGTGAAACATAAGCGACATTGGCACTAAGATGTCCTCTATCTCCACTACTAGCTAATATTTTGCTGAGGGTATAAGCTCGGAGAAGTTGATTAAAAGAGTAAGAACTGGAAAAATGTAAAACTTTCTCTATTTGCAGATGATAACAGAGGATATGTGGAAAGTCCTAGAGCATCAAAAATAAAACTAACTCAAACAATAAAAGATTTGAATAAGGAAGAAGAATATGAAATTAACATATACAAATCAATAGCTTTCAAATACACAAACAATAATCGGAAAAATAGTAAAGGAAACCCCATATACGATAGCAAAAAAAGATAAAACACTAAGGAATAAACTTAATACTCCTCATTAATCAGTAATAAACTTAAACAGATAAACTGTCTTATGTGTACCTGTGTCTCTTATCCATACAGTTAAAACTTCTTTTAATATTTTTTGAAGTCAATGCTACTGGTAACAAATTTCAATTACTGTCTGTCTGTGAGTCTTTATTTCTTCTTTACTTTTGAAGGATAACTTCACTGGATACAGATTTCTAGTTTGGTGGTTTTTTTCATTACATGTATGTTACACCTTTTATAAATGTCTTAGAGTTCTTGGATATTCTGTTTCATCCATTTCACCCTTTCTATCTTGTTCCACTCAGTTTTGGAAGTTTCCATTGTCCTATCTTGAAGCTCACTGATTTTTTTGTTGGTCACAGACAGTTTACTGACGAGACCACCAAGGGCCTTTTTCATTTCAGTTAGCATTTTTAATTTTTTGCATTTCCTTTTGATTCTTTCTTAGTTTTCATTTCTCTGCTAATATTATTCACCCATTCTTGCGTGTTCTCCACTTTTTCCATTAAACTCCTTAGCATATTCATCACAGTTGTTTAAATTCTCCACTCTGATAATTCCAAAATCTCTGTCAGACCTGAGTCTTCTTGCCTTTAGCAAGCCCTGTAATATTTTGTTGAAAGGCTACATGAAATGTAAATGGAACTGAACTGAGGTAAACAGGCCTTTAGTGTGAGGTTTTATGTTTATCTGACTAGCCTTGGATGGTGTTTACTTTGTTAAAGCTATAGATGTCATAAGCTAAAATTTTCTCTGATGCTTTGTTTCTTGTCTCCCATGTTGTCTTTGGGTTGCTCAGAAGATTTCTTATTAAATAACAAGCAATTCTTCCAGTTGTATTCCCCTCTCATTACACAGGCACCTTGCTGACATGGTGGTAAGGTATGGGGGAAGGGAGGCATCTATAGTATGATGACTACATCTCAGTTTTTCATTATGCTCCTAGGCTGTGACCTTCACAAAATTTCTCAGTCCTACCCAGCCCCATGCCCCCAGTGACAAAGCTAGAGGAGGCCAGAGTTGACCTTTTCTCATATCCCAGATTGATTAGGTAAAAAACTAATTTAAAAAAAAAGTTCCCCTTGAATTTTCCCCTGCCTGGCTTGAAGCGGGATATCCTCACCATGAGAACGTCATAGGGCTCCTACAGATAACCTCAGGAAAGCTGAGAGGCCTCCGTTAAGACTGCGTCCTTTCCGGGTTTTTAACATTCAAGACTGTCTATACTGAGCGTCCAACAACTAATCAAATAACTTTTACATTTTTTCTTCAATCATAATGATTCCAGCTGGGTTTCTGCTCCTTGACTTCTGCTCAAGTTAAAATTCTCTGTATCCCTCACCAATTCTGAGGGCATCAGTTTTGCCTGTGACCTCAATTCTGTGATGACTCAAAGAAGAGTTGATGACTTTCCCTTTGTTCAGCCTTTTTCTTCTTGTGATAACTTTCAAGCTCCTTACCTGACGAACTGGAAACCAGAAGTCTTTTTAGACAAAAAACGTATTTTTATGTAGTCAACTTCATCAAATACTTCTTTTATCACTTTTTGATTTGTCAAAATTTAAAAGCTCTCCTAGACCCTGACTAAAGGGGACATTATTAATATTCTCTTATGATATCATTTTTTCACCTTTCTATCTCTGATCCAATTGAATTCCATATACCCTGACAGAAAGACTCAATACTATCAAGATGTCAGTTCTTTCAAACAAGAGTCAGCCCAATCCCAACCAAAATACCAACATGTTATTCTGTGGACACTGACAAAATGACTGTGAAGTCTGTATAGATAAACAAAAACTCCAGAATACCCATCACAATACTGAAGAAAAGCAAAGTCAGAAGACTAATATTGTCCAATTTCAAGACATTAATATAAAGTTATAATAACTAATTATTGGTAAAAGATAGATAAACCAATAGGACAAAACAGAGAGTCCAGAAATACATGCAAAAAATAACCAACTGAACTTCATCAAAGAACAAAAGCAAACTCAAAGGAGTTAGGAAAGTCTTCCCAAAAAACAGTGATGGAACGACTTCCAAAGGTGATCATAACTGGACATCCACATACAAGAAAATGAATCTCAACATTATATCACTCAGAACAATTCAAAATGAATCACAGATCAAAATACAAAACGTAAAATTGTAAAACTTCTAAAAGATAACACAGAAGAAATCTTAACTACTCTGGGTTTAATGGTGACTTTTTAGATACAATACCAAAAACAGTATCAATGAAAGAAAAAAAAAAACAGTAAGTTGGACTTAATTATAATTGAAACTTCTGCACATCTTTTTTTTTTTTTTTTGGTAGAAGAACTGGGTATATATAGGCCAAAGGTGTGAGGGATGAAGGGATTCACCAGAGACAGAGTGGGCAGCAGAACAGGCAGATTTACCAAAATACACTGCTGAGGGGAGCAGTGGGCAAGACAGGAGAGGTCTGCTACTCCCTATGTGGGTCAGCTCCCTGGCCAGGGGATCCAACTCAGGCTGTTGCTGTGAGAGCACTGTGAATTAACCCCTACGCCACCAGGGAGGCCCTTGAAAGACAGTCTTAAGACAATGAATATACAAGCCACAAACTAGGAGAAAATCCTTACAAAACACATATCTGATAAAGGACAGATATCTAATGTACAGAAAGAACTTAAAGTTCAACAATAAGAAAACAAACAGCCCAGTTATAAAATGAACAATAGGTCTGAACAGACCATCTCACCAAAGATGTATACAGATGGCAAGTGAGCATATGAAAAGATACTCAAAGTCATATTAGGGAATGAGGAGTTAAGATACCCATGATCACCTAAAAAGCTAAAATAACTTCCCTTTTCCAACCATATCTGTATGTCAGGCCATATTATCTTCATATACTTTACCAAAATAACATATACAATATATTGAAATGCAGAAACAGATATAAAAATCCAGATAGCTCCTTGTAAGTCAGGCATTGAAAAGACGTGCAAAAATTGCAAAGCAATGCCACTAATTGATGGGTCTTAGTTTGGAAATTATTTTTTATTTTTAAAAAGTTATTAACATAAACATGTAGTAGGTTTATTATTGCTCCTTTTTAATGAGCTAATATTTATGTTCAATATTTCAGTTTTAATTTCTAAAAAGTGATAATCAATTTAACTCAAAAGATAAAAGTTTCTTGTAGTTCTCCCATCAATAACTTTTAAGTATATTAAACAGGTTTTAAGAATAAAAGTTTGAGAACCAGAACCACTGCTATTGAGCAACAGACTGTTAACTCTACAGAATATGAAATAAGAAATAAAAAAACAAAAAAACTGATTATCATTATCAGTCTATCTCAATTCAGCCCACTCAATTCAGTCTAAGTAAAACAAAATTTCTTTGAAATAAATACATCTAAGCACTGCTATTTATCTTAAACATTATTTTCCCTCAGAAAATAATCAAACTTTTTTCTTTAGCAGAAGTGAATTTTAGAACCCCTAAATTTTTGCTTCAAGTGTCTCTCTTCTTAATGTATCGTTAATGTGGAAATGCTCAATAGTTCTACATGGAGAGGATAAATGCTCAAAGAAGAAATGCTGAAGGAAGAAAACAAAATTTGCAGTTCTCCCTTATTATTATGCTGCGATTCAATGCATAAAGTATTGCTCATCAGTACTGCTGAGAACAGGAATAATTCTCAAATTCAAAACCATTTACTTGGTAGCTACTACAATCATCCTTTCAAATATACATATAAGATTATGACAGGTGAACAAAGTCTATCAGTTCTTCACGGTAACTAGTTACATAAATAAAATTCCAACAAAAATACATTTTAATCTTAAAACTCACACTGCTTAATTTTCACTGGTAATATTATAATTATTGCCTACCACTTAGGTTATATTAATATCTTCCTTTTTAAAAAGTAAATAAATTCAAAAGTGCTAAGGGAAAATTTAAAGTTCTATTTCTGCTGAGATGGAAAAAAAAAATAATGAGATTGTTTATGTCCTTACAAAGTTTACAAGACAGTTCATACCAGCAGATAATGCTGTTGGATAGAAGAGCATTTTCTTTGGCCAAATTGAGACGTGTACAGAAGAGTCAAGGAGCCATATACAATGCCTGAGCTATCTGATAGTAATAACACTAAAAACCAACAATAATTGTTTTTAGCATTTATTATGCACCAGTGAGTGTTCTAAGTGTTTGGGGTTTTTTTACATGAGTTAACCCATCTAATTCTCACAATCCTCTAAATTCTTTGTTCATCTCTATAGAAGAAAAAACTGAAACAACATAACATGCAATGACACAGTTAAGTGGAACAGGGATTCAGGCAGTCTTCCTGAGTCTTAGACAGATATACACACCACCCCTCACATGATGTGTGCTAAGGTGAAAACTAAAGCTTCTAGTGACTGTCAAGGTTATCAATGACCATGAAAACTTTCAGTTTTTACTGAAACGCTCTAGTTACCTCTGACACTGAGGATGATTCTTCTTAATACACTCCTAACTCAATTGACACGATACTTTTTTTGTATTTCTCCCTGAAAAATATGTTGGTTTTCCTTTGTTGATATTCTTTTATTTTTTTTAAGATTTATTTATTTATGCATACAAGCTGGGTGTAGGCCAGAGGTGTGGGGTGGTGAGAGGATTCACCAGAGACAGAGTGGGGAGCAGAACAGGCAGATTGACTGAAATACACTGCTGAGGGGAGCAGTGGGCGAGGCAGGAGAGGTCTGCTGCGCCATGTGGGAAGCTCCCTGGCTGGGGATGGTGCTGCAGTGGCTCTGGATAGCTTCACATTGCTGAGCTTAACCCGTTGCTCCACCAGGGAGGCCCAATCCTTTTTTGATAGTCTTAAATGTTTGTTAGGCACCAAGAGCCCAGCATCATTCAAAGTGTTGAAGATACCACAATGAACAAAAGTCAAGGATCCTTGCTCTTCTGCCTACCCTTCTGGAAAAATAAGAGATAAAGTAAATAATGCAAAAAAGTTAACATCTGCTTAATTTCATTGGCAGTGCGAACTGTCTGCTGCATGATTTACTGGACTTTCTGATGTGTCTGAAATGTTTCATAGGTTTAAAAAAAATCTCAGTAGAAATTATTAGAGGAAAGGGAAATGGAAAACAGTATAGGGGAGAAAAATAAAGAGAAAGGGGAAAGAAAAGAGGGGAGAGAGGAGACGGGAGTGAGGAGACCAGAAAATAAGGGAATAGAGAAGCCGGAAAAGAATGAATCAATAACCTAAGTCTTTATTACACAAACCAGGCTACACATTTCAAGCATATGACACCTATCAAGAAATTTTCTCTCATTTTCTCTCAACAGGCATCTTTTATTTACTATGGCCTTGACAAATAGCATTGCTTAAAGGAAGCATTTGCTAATAGAGACCATTTTCACGGTCAAAGGCCAGGAACATTATTCTTTGTTTAATTGTGTTTGGTTGTTAACCTGCAACTAGACTGTAAATATTAGGCTACTTAAAAAGTTTAAGTACTTACATCATCAGGTTCAAAGAAGAACAATTATCAAATTCATCCACATTCTAAGGTTTCTACTTTGTAGGCTTTGTAGGTCAATTTTGACCAAACTACATTTGGATTTCAGAAAAATATATACGCTTCAAAAAGTTTACTATTTTTTACCTGGAAATAAAAAATTCAGTCAGAAACTCCATAAAACAAGACTGACTGACAAAGCAAGTATTACTTTATAAAATAATTTGAAAAATAGCACATTATTTTTTCATTGCTAATTCCCGACACTTGAGCTTTCTCCCTAATATATAAGTACTTAAAAAATGCTTTTAATGAGCATTATTAAAATGTGAAAACTTAAAATAAGCCATCTTTTATCTAACAGTCAAAAAAATTAACATATATTATCACACACCTATTTACTATTATGCCTTTTAAAACACAATTCTATACTATAGCACAATATAATGCTCACTTTTATACTCATTGTCAAGTTGCTAAAATACTAACTGCAAGGAATTAAAGATCTAATTATATTCAATGAGTGCTTAATGTGTACTAAGTACCTTGGCTAAGCACTTTATGAGCGCTATTATTAAATCATTTAAAATCTCACAACCACCTGTAATTATTATCTCCATTTTACAGTTGAGGAAACAAATTCGGCTAGTAAACAGTGGGGCTAGAATTTGAACTCAGACCTGATTCCAAAATCATAACTTTTCAAACCCGAGAAATCTGACTATAAAACTGAGGCTATCCACCAGGGCAGGAAAGGACGGCAAGCAGACTATGGTAGGGGATAATGGGGTGCCTTGGTGGGAGGTGTGCTGTGATGACATAAATTTGAAGCAGCAAGACCCTATAATGCTGACTCAGATACAGAACTATAAACCAATGTTACCTCAATTAAAAAAAAATTTTTTTAAAAGTTTTTTCTACTAAGTTACACAAATTAAAAGTTATAATCTTCAATTATTCATTAACAAAATATAAGTAATACTATCATTCAGTCTCAATTATATAAAACTGTAAATTATACTCAGTACATGGCTTAACCTCAAAATCAGGTATATATGATCTCTGTACCAAACATTTTTTGTTTGGTACTTGAAAAGTAATGTGGTCTTCATATATAAAAACAGGCAGATCACCATGTACAAACAAGTTATTCCAAAATCTATTCAGGATGCACTTTCCCTTTTTATGAAGACAATGCTAATTCTATTCCCAGGCCAGCCCATATTTACATAGCAATTTATCAACTATATCTAACTACCATTTACAAGTATAGGGAAGTCTGAGAGGGAGAGGTTGAGAGAGAGAGAAAGAGAATATTCAGAGTTCCAAGTTGTGATCTTAGGAATTCATTTGCTTCCTTATTTGTCAGTGAGAACTACAATGTCCCTGACACCCACAGCAGGATGGCAGCCTTGAAGAGAAGCAGGTATTCAGCAGCAGAATCTGGGGTCAAGGAGATTAATAGTGCCTGCTGGAAAATCTGAACAATTACCTAAAAGACATTATTCCTCCACACTGGTATCACTCACTTTCTAGGCAATTTCCATTCCATACAGCAGAACACTTAAATCTAGAGAGTGTGTAAGTCAAAGACTGTTTTATAAATTAATACAGTGTCCTGTAGAAAACACGTATTTTTGTCTATTTCTACATGAAAAGCATAAAACTTATAAAGTATAAAAACCCATTTGGTAAACATTATTTATACATGCAACTTATTAAAATATGGCTTAAATTATTAATACATGCAGCTACTGGGGACTCCCTGGTGGCGCAGCGGTTAAGCGCTGCGCTGTGGAGCTGCCGCAGTGATGCAAGTTCGAAGCCCAGCCGGGGAGAATCCCACATGGAGCAGCAGACCTCTCCTGCCTAGACCACTGCTCTCCTCAGCAGTGTATTTCTGATCTGCCTGTTCTGCTCCCCACTCTGTCTCTGGTGAAGCCTCTTTCCACCCCACACCTCTAGCCTGTACCCCAGCTTGTATGTATAAATAAATAAATCTAAAAAAATAAATAAATACATGCGGCTACTAGCTAAACATTCATTTAAGAAAGAAAATCAATACTGCCAAGTTAGTTAATTTTTGTTACCAAAACAGCTACTGGGCTGCTTTCATCCACCAATTAATATATACATACTCCATGTATTTGGTTAAGCATTGATATTAAATAAAACATAATTAACCAACTGAAAAAAATACATAAACCCAGTAGTAGTATTAATACAACTTTATTGTATTACGCATCTAACATGTACCAACTACAATGCTGATGATTACTAAAAGTTATTAATTGATGCCAAATTATTTTATTTAATCCTTATACCAACAAACCTAGCTTGTTAATCTATTTTGCAGTTAAGAGAAATAGAAGTTTGGCACAGCAACCTGTCACCTCAAGATCACATAATTAATACGGTGTACAGTAGGGTGTGCTATCAGAGACCATGACCTTAATCACTTGACAGCATTTACTGAGCACCGAGGACCCAAGCATTGTGCAGGAGGGTGGGGGAAGAGGAAAAATTGATGAAAATCAAAGATGTTCAAATCCTAACATCCATTCCCAAAATACTAAGTTTCTATTATATTCCTGGCACTGTTTTAAGCTAAATCAAAGTTGTCTTTGATGGTTTTACCTTTCAGTTGATGTCCTCTTCAGTTAGTATTAACTGTATTATATAGTAATATTCACTGTCAAAGATTGTTGGGGAAAAAGCTGATTCCACAGAATCAGCAGAGAATTTACAAAATAAGCCTGAAACAACTTGTCATATCAGTAGCAATAAAGCTATCGAAGACTACTAAGGTTCATGTAAAAGGATTCAGAAATTCATTAGAGAAGCTCCCACTGGTCAATGATGGGACAATGTGAGCTTCATTAACCATTTTAATTGTAAAGGATAGAAATATATGTGTTAAAAATCCTTCCACTATTTACCATCCCACACTTCAAAAGACCAACATAGCCACTGGTTCCTAACTTTCCTATAGAGTATCACGGTTTTTCTTTTTTCTTTAAATTAAGGTAACTGTTTATATCACCGTTTTAGGAGCACAGCTTCACACCTCTTTAAATGTATGTTGCCACACCATGCCCAGCATCAAACAGTACTCCTAAAATAAAAAAATCATTTTCTATCTGTAAAAAAGTCCAAGTGTTGAACAAGAGTGCTCAGCAATTACATGATGGTTTCTTAGCACTAGGAGGTTTTGTGCATATTTTATGTTGCTATTGTGTTAAAAAAAAATTTGCATCAATAAAGAAAAACTTGTAGTTTCCTTTCTTGTCCATGAAACACTCTAGTTTATCAAATGAGTGACTTACTTGAATAATTGAAACAATGCAAATTTTACGGCAGGCAAGCACTTTGTTCAAAATGAAAACATTGTTTTAATTACCCATTAAATTTTCTCAAATATATTTATTGTTTATATTTAGGAGTATGGCTTTAAAGAAACCTCTGCCCCTTCATTTAATGTTCCAGTTCAAGTACACAACAGTTTGACTTGAAATTATGTCTCAAGTATAAATTAACAGAAGTTACTAAAAAAGAGATTCTAAACTAGTTCAGATGAGGTTCAAAGACCATTTTCTGAGAAAACAAGACTTATTCCCTCCATCTCTGTTTCTGATTCTGAGTATTAGTATTAGTATGACTAGCCTAGCCCAGCTTTTCCACATCTTACAGCCTCAAGACTACAGAGGATCTCTTTCCCTGATAAGCACAATTCCAAAAACTCAAAACAGACCCTTGAAGTAATAACTGTGATGGTTATATGCTTCCACTTGGACCATGTAACTAGAAGCGGTAGGATGAGCTTTCTAAAAGAGGCAGGTAAGAAGAGGGGTATCAGGGATTTAGACATAATCACTGGAAGAATGGCTGCTAGTCAACTGACCAAACCACAATCTATGTCCCCCACCATATGGAAGGTGGGGAGAAAGGCTTAAAAGGCTATACATTACTTTTTAGCAATTATATCTTCTTCATTAGGAAATTTAGCATTGTAACTATACTTACATATTCTTTTATATTCCTGTCTAAAATGTTTCTTTAAAGTAATGAAAATTTGAGAAACTACATTACTGGCATTTACTGCAGCTTCTAATTGCAAATACTGTTTTTGTGAACAAATAGTGTGAAAAATGTTAGAAGCAGAGATGACAGGGATTTAGAAGGGGAAAAGTGAAATATCACCAAGAGTTCAACCAAAGACCGGGAAGCAGAGGAGCAGCTGCCTGAGAAAGGTGATTCAGGAGTAGTAGACCCAGCTCTGCATGACAGAAAAACCCAAATTAAATGTGATTTAAACAATAGAAGTAATTTCTCTCTTACATAAAACAATCTGAAAAGAGGGAGTCCTAGGTTGTTCTTCCATGTCATCAAAATAGTGTTTTCCAGTTCTCCATTCCATGGAAACCCTTGTTCTCATGGTCTAAGTTGAAAACTAGAGAAAAAGATAAGAGCACATCTCTCCCTTTACATAGAATTTTGAGAATTGTCACACACTTCCACATTACATAGCACTGATCAGAACTTCTTCTCAAGGTTATACCTATCTGCAACAGAAACTTAGACTTAAGTCTTTCAGCAAGTGAAGAAGATAACCACTAAATATTTAGGTTTTGTTTACTTGAGAGAATCAGAGAACCTGTCACAGATGTCAAATGCAAGAAAGGCAGATGAACATAGCAGATGCGATTGCAAACTTTCCTTCTCTAATATCAAACTACAAAATGACTAGAATAATTTGATATCTTACTTACCTGAGAAAAGAGAAAAAAATGAAGAGGAAAAGGACTTTTAATTCTTATACTATTTCTTACTCTTCTCTACATTATCAGAAAAAAAATTCACTTGAGAAATAACAAAGTGTGAGCCAAAATAATTTGGCTCAAAGTTGTAAAACTTCCTTACTATGTAAAGGCATGAAACAACATGTCTAAACAAACAGAAACACCAAGGTAGAGAGGAAGAGTTTAAATTCAAACACTTTGACTCTTCTACAGTTAAGCCTTCTAAGTTAATTAACAGGCCAAAACCAGCCCACCACCACCCTGGCCTTACCCACTCCACTGTTTGGTAAACATCTCTCCTTGTATTATCCATAATGCAAATCCAATCTCCCAGGTTCTCCTTCCTGCTGGGATTTTACTGTAATCACCAAGAAATTATAAGAATAATAATCATGGAAAAATTATCAAGCTTTTCACAAATCTTATAAAATTCCCTGGGACCTCAAATACTCTCACTTCACTGGACAAAACCAATGATGCCAACTAGTATTCATTCACATATCTTCTTGTCTCAAGCAGCAAACTGCATTTCTAAGCCCCTACACATTAACTGATATATTTCAGAGTCTTTCTTTAAGACAGACCTGATGAGGACTTGGCTGCAGCGGTGGCGGTGGCAGTGGTGCCAAATTAAGACCTTCAGCGGTTTCAAGTACAGAAAATTTAATAGTGTAACCTTTAACCCCTTCCCTACTAAATACTAAAAAATTAAAACTAAATTAATCCAATAAAATTCTTATTTCTTTCCTGATTACTTCTAAAAAATTTAGCATTAAAAATAAATGTTTTCAAATTTTTTTCAAAATTGTCTTTCCTCTATTTTGCTGGTACACTAAACATTTGTCAAATATATATGCTTTTCAGTAATCAGCACTAGTAGTGCTAAGAAACAGAACTAAAGAGTTGCAAGTTGAGGAGGTCTGAGTTATTAGTAATTTTTAATACATCTACAAATGAAGAGATATTATCAACACTATTTTACTGATAAAGAAATGGCTCAAAAAGGTCAGACAAAATGTCCACAGTGACTCATGCAGTAAATGGCAGCACTGAGTATCTGAAATTGGCCTTTCTGACTCCCAACTTTGATTCATTAGACATAGCGTCTGCAGGGCATTTCTTCAGATCCTGCTCCTGAACAAAACTTCACTTCAAAAAAACACTAAAAATGATTTTTAAGTTCTTCATTTTATAGTATTCAAATTATCCAAGGGACTAATCACCAGCAATTCTAGATAATGAAAATAAATACATAATCAGAACTGTTGCACTGCACAATTCCAGAGTTGTTTTGTTTCTGTTAATATGAATGTATTGTACACTGCAGCAGTTCTTTTTTTTTTTTTTTAAAGATTTATTTATTTATACATACAAGCCGGGGTACAGGCCAGAGGCGTGGGGCGGCGAGAGGGTTCACCAGAGACAGAGTGGGGAGCAGAACAGGCAGATCAGAAATACACTGCTGAGGGGAGCAGCAGGCAAGGCAGGAGAGGTCTGCCGCACCATGTGGGATTCTCCCCGGCTGGGCATCGAACTCGCGTCACCGCTGCAGACAGCTCCCACGGCGCAGCGCTCAACTGCTGCGCCACCAGGGAGACCCCACTGCAGCAGTTCTAATACACATGCTTAGCAAAAGCCTTATCAAGGCCGAATGCTATTGTTTTTGAAAAACAGGTTAAATGTTCTCAAAATGTTAAAGATATTTTAAAGCACATGAAACTTAAATTCCTGAATCTGCTTGTTCCTGAGCTGTTCCATCTCTCTTCCTCCTGTTAAGGGACAACTCCACAAAGAAATGGGAGGGCCGGTTTGTGAGTCCTCACCGCTGCACTGAAAAAAAGTTGGAATAAGACCCAAGTGCAGGCACACATAGAAAGGTTAACAAAAGGTTTATTTACATGGCAATGAAAAAAGGAAGGTGGGGGGAAGAAAGAGAGATTCATCAATAGAAGAAAGACAGTAATACTATACACCAAAAATAAAAACATGCACATGCAATAAGAATTAAAGCAAAAGGGGGCCTCCCTGGTGGCGCAACAGGTTAAGCTCAGCACTATGAAGCTATCCAGAGCCACGCAGCACAAGTTCAGTACCTGCCCAGGGAGATTTCCACATGGTGCAGCAGATCTCTCCTGCCTCGCCCACTGCTCCCCTCAGCAGTGTACTTCAGTCGATCTCCCTGTTCTGCTACCCACTCTGTTTCTAGTGAATCCTCTCGCCACCCCACACCTCTGGCCTACACCCCAGCTTGCATGCATAAATAAATCTTAAAAAAAAAAAGAATTAAAACAAAGTTTTAAAAGAGCTGACAACATAAGTACCTTTGTAATAAGTCTTTCTTCAGTTTTTCTACCTAGAATGCCCTACTTATTCTTCGATGATAAGGTTAAATGTCACCTCTTTCCATACAGTCTCCCCCATCTATCACACCCTAGCAGGAGCTCCCTCTGCCTCCTTCTATCAAAGCAATTACTAATTATAATTATTTATATGTTAGTGGTAATAACACCTAAAAAGGGAAACAGAAAAGAGCAGATGAAGCAAACACTGTAGTAACAGAATTCACAGTTTGACAATTGAATATGTCTGAGGAAGAATTTAAAGGCAACTCAGAATTCAAGCTTGGGCAATAGGAGGAATAAAGCCAACAGCAAAGAAAGGAAAGTTAGAAAGAAGAATACATTTTAGGAGAAAAAAATTTTTTCGAAAATCAAATTTGAGTATGTTGAGTTTGACAGTCTGACAAACAGGGAGAGTTCTCTAGCTGGAAACCCAAGTTCAGGTTCTTACAGCAAAGAGTAGTGTGCAAGAGGTACTCACTAGAGCCAAATAACCAGGTAATAGTCCAGGAAAATAAAGGTATGTAAAGCAAATATTTAGGAAACAAGGTGAATGAAAAGAAGAGTGGCCAAGAAGTCTACAAAGTTATAAGAAGAGGAAAAGGGGCTAAAGAGGTTGACAGAACAAAAGGCAAGAATCAAGACGGAAAAAAGTTCCCATTTGGCAATTCAGAAGGTCTCTAGTAATAACAGAGAATAGTTTTTGTGAGGAAAGACAGCAAAACTGAAACAATAAAAATATTACTTTTTCCTTTAGTCTGCTGGAAATACCCCAAAAAAGGGGGGGAGGGGGGAGGGGGAGAAGAGAAGAAAGCATAAGCAAAGGGGTGGGGGTTGTTTTTTTTTAGTTGGTTTTTGTAGGCCATTAAGGATGTCAGAGGAGATAGAAATAAAAATTATAAAGGCATTAACAAATGAACCTATATATTCTAACAGGTAGGGGGATAAAAGAAGTAGCAAGCAGTCGTGAAAGTCTAAAGGCACATCCCTGACAACAAAAGGTACGAGGAGGAAGGGGTGAGTGACACAATTTAGAGGTAAAGAAAAAGGTGAAGAAACTTCAGTTGGATGGTCTTAATCTTCTTACTTTTTTCAAAAAAAAAGTAAATTAAAACAACCTACAAAGTCTGAAAGCAGTATATTGGAATTGGAGGCTAGAAAGGGGGCAGAAAAGGTCTGTGATAGCCTCTGGAGGAAGTGGATTAGAAAAGAACCACAAACCAGTATCAGCAAGTATTTTGGAGCATATTACCTAATTAACAGCTCATTTCATTTTCACTTAACTAGAAGCACCTAAATTCATTATTCTATTTGATTTGATTGTTATTATTTTGTAAAGACAGCTATCTACAGCGGGTCCAAGCAATGAATTCTATGAGTCTTCATTCTGTGTTACTTGATTTTTTTCCCCTTTAATTATTTTTACTGCTTTAATGCAGTTCCAGTCTTGCTCTGATGCTTTGCTTAAATATTAAAGTACCATTTGATTACTTAAGAAATCCTTGACATCTATTTTCTTAAACACAGGTACTTAAGAGAAATACATAAAGAATAGGAATGCTAAAATTAGAAATGGCATATCTTCTGATAGCTGCTCATTTATAATGGTCAAAAATAAAAATTGGGGAAATATGAATGATGATGATCATCTTTAATATTCTGAAGCTTCAAAAGTTATATATAAAAGTATCTTTTCTTCATATTGAAATTTTTCCAATTACCGAATTCACATTTAGGTACTTTATAGGCATTAAAAGTTCAGTGGGATATTTGAAAGTAAATGTAACATGGCATATATTCAAATGAATATTACTGCCATGAAAAGTCACTCTAGAAAGCCCCATACTTTTTCCAAGATGTTGTCATTGCATGAAAAGCTTTGGAATTCAATTTTTGGAATTCCTTTAAGTTCTTAATCTTCATAATATTGTCAAAAGTGACAAAATCTTCATTCATTAAACGTGGGGATATTTCTGGTTATCATTACCTAAATTATAAATACCATTTTATCTACAAAAAGGGTCTATAAAGAATGAAACAAAATTTCTTATGCTGATGCAATGACACCATCATTAAAATGTATTTATAGCTATAGTCCCCTCCTCCACAGTATCTGCTCTGTAGATTATCAGTCATACATTCTAATACATACTGTAAAAATAGCCCTCCTTCCTACTATTATAGGGAATATAAGAAGCTCTGATAATTTCTAAGAGTCAAATTACTAAATATTTTAAAGCAGTTACTGTACTTTCATTTTTAAATTTAGCTAGTCGTTACTCAATGCCCTTCTTTATGCTACATTGAAAGGCACATTACCTCTTGGCATATAACTCATATCAATATACTCAGCTGTCTATTCCTTAACACAAACATATACACATGCATAGCCCATTTTTAATTCTGAATGTATTTTTCTCTTATTAGTTTTTCACCTGAATGTTACCTCTCAGTTTTACACCCAGATGAGCCCTAGGACAGTCTTCCCAACAGCAGCCATGCATTTCCTTTAGTTCTTCTTTGAAAAACAGTCTAATCCCATCCACCTGCCTTGAACCCAATTTGACTCATTTAACTGAAATCACTTTAATGCACCTTCTACTCACAAAGCAAAAAAAAATAACTAAAAAGCACAGTCTTTACTTAATGTTCATAAGAAAATGCAATCATTTTAATCTGAAAATTATTCAACTTACCCTTTATTCTCTTCAAAAATCTTGATTATTGGGGGCCTTCCTGGTGGCACAGGGGTTAAAGTCTCAGCACTACAGAGCTATAGCCAGCCACAACAGGAGCTTGATCCCTGACCAGGGAGATTCCCACATAGCACAGCAGACCTCTCCTGCCTCACCCGCTGCTCCCCTCAGCAGTGTATTTCAGTCAATCTGCCTGTTCTGCTCCCCACTCTGTCTCTCACCTGCCTATACCCCAGCTCTTGTATGCATAAATAAATAAATCTTTTAAAATATTCTTTATTATTAACTCAGCACTTAAGAGTATCTCTATCTCTATTTTCAAAGTCATACACATGTACTAAAAAAAAGTCCAAGGAAAAGTTTAATCAACCATCTTGATTCTTTAAGACAATCTCCAAATTGTTCATTGTTGAAGTATCTACTGGCGCATAAGCCTCATTTTTGATACAGAAAAAATACACAGTGACTATCCTCAAGGGGAAGAGTAAGGTACCTTCTAGAAAAACATCACTGAATGTGCGTCCAGCTATGAAAACTGGAATAGAAGAAAACCAAAATGATTCATTTTATGGAGAAAGAAGCAGAGGACCAGAGGGGACATTTGATGGCAAAGCCAACACTAGTACCAAAGTCTCCTGATTCCAAATTCAAAGCTTTTCTACTTTATTCATTCATTCAAATTACTAAATAGAATTGTATTAAGTGAAATGAGCCAGACACAAAAGACTACATATTGTAAGATGCCATTAATGTCAAATTTCTAGAAATCGCAAAACTATAGAGACAAAAAGCAGATCAGTGGTTGACTAAGACCAGGAGTAGGTACAGGTAATGAGCAAAAGGGCAACAGGAAGCCTTTTGGAGAATGAAAGCTTTTTCACACTGAAATGGGATAATTGTTGCAGTTTTATAATAACTAAAACTTGAACTGTGGTTTTACGGTATGTAAACAATTCAAAAAATTACTTAGAAGGAACTTAGATATTACCTTTAAGTATGTAGAGCTCTCAGAAATTACATAAAAAAGCATCACCAAACCACAAAGAAACCAGCTTTTTCCCAAACTTCAGATCATGCGCCCTTCAGATTGTCCAAAAGCTACCTTAAGATGCCTTAACTTTTCAATCTTGTATTTTCTATAGAAACAGAAAGTAACAGGTACTATACAAATAAACACATAAGAAATGTGTACAGAATCCTGTGGAAATACTTCAGTTACTGACATTAATCATTGTTTCCTTTTAGGTGGGATCTGCAGTGCTCTAAGTAAGTCTCTACAGATAGTTTCAGAATAATAAACACGCTGTTTCATGTGTTATCGGTGTGACAATTTTCTCCAAAACAGAACTTTTTGATGATTTCAGTTTCATGATTATGTCATTATAATTTAAACACTAATAAGAGTCGTTCTATGAAGAACCATTCCTAATTGCACATTAGCAAGTGTAGCAAGTGGGTTGTTTTTTTTTTTTTTTTTGGTTTATTATTTGTGCATTCTTAACGTGTGTGTATACATATATATCTCCTCAGCTTACTCAACATTGAGAGCACAATGTTCTTTGTTGACACACAAACTTAAAATAACACATCTCTTATCCTATGAATACGTTTTCCCTGTGACAGGTATCAAGCTGATGCTTTTACTACTTGAACCTTAGAAATAAACATATTTTTAATTAATGGAGGTCCAGATGTCTATAATTACGTTAGAGGAAGCATGCAGGATTACTCAGTAAACCTACATTAATCATTCTGTTGAAGCTTGGTTTAGCAAGGCCAAGGAAAGACCTTTGGGCCTCAAGAATTTCAGTTACCACCTCCATAAGCCCTAGGGTTTCCTAAACTACTAAAAGGGAAAGAAAAATCTGAAACTAATAAAAAGAAAGCAAAATGTTTATCCTGGTTTAAACTCTAATTGTAAAGAACAGGTATGCTCAAAGTTACAATCTTTTGACATATGGTAACTGAATGAATTAATTAGTTGTTCAAAGAACTTGAGAGGTGGAAAAATACAAGACCATCTATACTGAATGTATCTCCTTCAGGTACAGTTCTGTGAGTTAGAGAAATTCAATCACTCAGATCACAAATAATTAGGTCCCTAATTATCAAACACACATTGTCTCCTTGTGAACTTTTCACAGTAACTGACTTAAGCCTGCTAGCAGTACTCCCATGAGTGGAGCACAGTGCTATTCATTTTAGTTTAAAAGTTAGTTTGCTTCAATGGACATGGTTTGCTCTTTTTTAATTATATTACTGTAATGAGATACACAAAGAAGGTGAAGAGATGTTCTAAAATCCAGTTCCTTATAGTCAGATATGCCACAGATGAAGATGGAAATAAACAAAGCTATGAGAATGTATTCCAGGACACTAATTAGAAAGGGGATTAGTATATAACAGTAAAGAACAATGTAACTGCCACAGGACCCCGAGCAGTGAACCAACATCTCCCATACCCCTTCCCTTTCTATATGTATTTACAAAATCATTTTTTCATGGATATTAAACCCTATAGCAACTGAAGTTCTTCCAGGCTCTTGTCTACTACCTCAAAAGGAAATGAAATTATAGTAAATCTACTGGAACACAAAGGCTAAAGTTTTACAGGAAATGTTCTACAAACTCTAAGAGAAAAAAAAAAAACCATAATCAATTCCTACATTTCCTACTACTGTTGGGAGAAGGACAACACACAAGAAGGAAGTGGAGGAGAGAGAAGAAAAACTGAAGAAATATTCTTTACCTACAAACAGGCAAGCTAGTCAACCAGTAAGATCCTTCGCCTCTCAACCTCTTTCCTTTCAGTGACTGATCTAAGCACAGCTAAGATCTGACACAATGGATGTGATATAGAAGCTGCAAAGTGTGTTCCTCCACCTTTACCACCAATCAAGATATTATAATCAATTATATTTTTTAATTATAAGTGATTTTTTAAAATTAACTTATGAAATGTTGGCTTAAGTCAATTAATAACATTGATATGCTTTCACAGTTTGATGGTTTGTAAATACTGCCTTTGCTGTAGACAGATTTATTCTGGCTCTATGTGTTTAATGGGATTTGCTATCTCATTTAAGGGATATAATATAAATAACCAGCCACAAAATTAGTAAAAATTTAAAACTCATTCATGGTTAACAGTCTTAATTGAATAAGATTTACATAGACACAAAACAAGTTCATTTTAGTTGTAAGCTTGCATAAGTCAAAAAGAAGAATCTCCCATCTTCATTTACTTTTGTTCATTTATATCAGTAAGTATAGCATGTAAAGTTCATGCCATATAATGTTCCTAATAACTCAGATTCTAAGATAAACATTAGCTTAACTTTCCATTTACATCTAAGATTAATATCAACATTTTATTTTTTATAAAATGAACTTTACATTAACCAGTCATCAAGACTATGACAATTAGATTCGTAAAGCCTGATCTTCTTAACATAAATATACTAAGTTTGTTTATTCAATTTATCCCACTGGAAAAATAAATTTTAAAAAACCTGAGTCCTAAGATACAACAAATAAAAGGAGCATTTCAGTACTGCTCTTTTAGTATGGTGCTTCAATGAAAAGACTGTATCATAGAAGCCATACAAAAGAGAAATGTAAAAAAAAGCAAATCTGAACCACATCAGTACTAACCTTATTCTGGTATAATCTGCCAATTTAAAAAAGAAAATTGTAGGAAAGGTGGTGGGTAAATCAAGTAAAGGGCTCAGTTGTATGGGAAATACAGAATTGGAATTGTGGTGAACATAATTGTGGTGTCTGTAGTATACACAGTCAATGATTTATAATGATGTACACCTGAATTTATGTAATTATACATGCAATGTTATTACAATAAAAAAATTTAATTTAAAATTCAAAACATGACCCAAAAAAACGGTAACAAAAAGGTATTTTTAAAAAGTAGCAGAAAAATGAGGTATTAGGATTTGGCAAATCAAGTCTTTTTAAAAGAAAACTTAAATGAAATTAACCCTTTAACTCTGCTTTCTGTAAAGAATATGAACAACTACTACATTAAAATACATGGATATATTGGGCCTCCCCGGTGGCGCAGCGGTTGGGCGCTGCGCTGTGGAGCTGTCGGAAGCGGCGACGCGAGTTCGACGCCCGCCCGGGGAGAATCCCACATGGTGCAGCGGACCTCTCCTGCCTCGCCCGCTGCTCCCCTCAGCAGTGTATTTCTGATCTGCCTGTTCTGCTACCTGCTCTGTCTCTGGTGAACCCTCTCGCCGCCCCACGCCTCTGGCCTGTACCCCAACTTGTATGTATAAATAAAAAATAAATCTTTAAAAAAAAAAAAAAAAAATACATGGATATAATCCCATAGGGCCTATTTGCTCTTCTTCCATTGAAAGGAAAATGTACAATACCATATAAAACTTACATGGGACACATGTTTAGAATATGGTAGAGACTGACATAAAGTCATTTAATCAAGGAAGAAAAACCTATGCCAAGTTACTGGTCTGATTCCAAATTATTGTAAAGAGAAAACTGTGGGCTGATGGAGGGTAGATGAAGAATGAGAGATTTAGGGAAGAGAGTAGAATGTGAAAAGAAAGTGAAGTTGATACTTGAGACAAATCTGTTAAAAAATATGCCTTAAATGAAGACACATCCATGTATACTATTTTGCTAGAAATGTTGTTTTTAAAAATCAGTAATTATCTTTTACTTTCAAACGTGTCTAATTATCTTCATACAACCACTTGTAATTTAATAATTCAAATTGCAAAAAAAAAAAAAAAACATATACTATAGAGTACCAAAATATAAGCCAGAGAAGTATCAAGGGGAAAACAAAAAGGAATCTTATATTAGTCCACTAAATATTATACCTACTACATTACTGTTGACTACAGAAGACTGGAAGCTGAAAATGACCAACAGGATCAGTATTGATGCAGTATATAAAAGTACTTCTACAGCTTTTAATTCCAGGGACCCTAAGAGCCTCAATTTTGTTTTATTTTTAAGTAAAGAAACACATATATGTTTAGTTTTATATTTTATTATTATAAAATGGAAACATTTTTATAAATGTGCCATAATATGAAATGGGTATATTTACCCATTTTATTAAATCAACAAACGAAATGCAGTTTATAGCAAATCAAAAATAACCATTAAAGATATGAAAAAGATACATATATTCTGGCATGTCTTATAAAACTATAACTTATTACATTAGCTCAATAAATATGATAAATACTTCACTATAGCTCACAGATACTGTCATACCTTTCAAGAAATCTATTTTTTATTTTACCAGCATTGAGATCATTTACATAATGATGAGCAATGGAGCGTGAACAGCCCAACCATCATCCTCAGAAAACTAAATATTATAATAATTTGGTATATACTTTATCAATTTCTAGACTTGATTTTGAAGAATATGTGAACTGCTTCATATTCAAAAGCACAAGTTCAGCTAGACTCACTGCACTGTATTGCAGGAGACGGAGGCTAAGAAGTGACCTTGTGATCCTGCTCTCCAGATACATTACTACTGATAAAGCCTTGCTTATTACATAATTGATATCTTTGCCCATATAAGAATCTACTTGAAGCTTTTTTTGAAATTTCAAGACAGTAAATATTATAAGGAAAAATTTTAAGAACATGCAACAAGCACAAAGAGTCAAAACATGATGCTTCCCTCTAAGGCAAGGCACACCAGAATGTTAAACCACTATCACACACTTCAAGTTTGGGGACACAGTTTCAGATTTTAAATGAGAAATTCAATAAACCTTAAGCATTTACTTCCCACTATCTCTGATCATGAAAAGCTTTTTAACTTTATACACAATATAAACACACTACAAACAACTATGTGCAGACATAGGAATATCAACTCCCTTATTCTTTTAAATAAAAATTTGTTTCTTCTGTTCACAAAAATCTGGTTTGGGGTGTTTTAAAAGTCCAAACATATATTAAGCTATGTTTTGCTTTGGCACTAGCTCCCCCTCCAGACCAACCTACTAATAAAACTACACTTAAAAAATAAACAAGGAACACAAGTTTTTCCAAGCCACCAACAAATTTAAAAATTCGCCACTTTTAAAGATACTCCAATTCCTTAAAATAACTAGTTAAAATTTGTAACCAGACATTGCAGAATATAATCAGGATTGGGTTTTTTTTTTTTTTTCCAATTTCATACATTTTACATAGAACGGATTTATGGGAAAACAACTTCAAGCAACTTTTAAAATTTAAGACATCCTAAAATACAATCAATTTAGTGCTGTATTTTATGGAAATTATTTTGAGTCACTATCCTAATAATCCACAGTATACCCTTCATATGAACTCACTACTTAATCAATGATACACTTTTGCATCTGTTTGGCAATCTGTGCAAGTTTGATTCCAGCTGTTCAGCTCTTCAAGTAAAATTCTCAATTTATAAAGCTGCAAAAGAAAGTCCATGCCTCCAAACTACCCTTTTCCATTCTTTATATTTATTTCTAGCTCCCTACATCTTTACATAGTGAGCTGCAAAATCACAATTTCTGTTAAAATTACCACCTCATCCTTACTACCATAACATTATATCACATAATTTACACTTCCTACACACATTTTATGGTATATTCCAGAAGACTAGAAATACACAGGGCCTTTATTATTTGGTCTTTATTACTAGGGATTCGGGTTGCTTTTAAGCTCTTAAAGAAAGAAAATACGATTTCTTCCATTATTTCAATCTAGCTCTGCAGTGCTCAGTCTTTTCTAAAATGTTTCTTTTAAAATAAGTATGCATAAGAGGTGAAATTTAAATTTAATCAGGAAGTATGTACGATAAACCCAGGAACAACAAGGGAGAAAAAACTATAATGAAACCTTATCTGCAGTTTCTGAAGAGAGAAAATGCATTAAAAAGAATCAGGAGGAAAGTTCAATCACTTACTTACTTGTGATGAGTTTGAATCTAAACTGATGGAAAACTTTTGCTGAAATTTGTTCAGCGTTACCTTGAGGTTTGGAGCTATCTACTGGAAACTTCCTAGGTCCACCTTCTTGAGTTGGCTTAAGTCAACTGCAAATTAATTCAAACATAAGAAGAAAGAACACTTGCCCCTACCTTTAGCCAAGGCCTCAATCAAACGGCTAACATAGCACAAATGCTGAAAGCGCACCAGTGATAAACCCTAACGGTGACACTGCCATTTAACTTAAGAAATACACTGCGTCTCCGACCTTCTCCGTGGCTTAAGATTGCAATCCCCGTGGTGAGAGAACAGGTGCTGCACCCGACTGCCCACTCAGTCCTGCAGGACAAACCTCCTTTAACTAATAAATATGGACTCCTTTAACCTTCCCAAACAAGTTTAGATACTCAGAAACTGCTAGCTCGTCATTTCAACATTAAAAGGAGAGGTGCAGCGGCACTCACGCAGTTAAGTGCCTGGGCACTGGCCCCTCCAGGGAGCGGATCTTTGTGCGGGTCCACTCCCAGATTTCTAGCCCGAGAACCCCTCTCGAAAGCCCAGGAAGCACAGGCACCCTCCTTCCCCCGCGGCCGTGACTGCAGGGACCGAGCGGCCGGAGAAAGGGCAGGTAGGCGTGCAGGAGAGACGAGGGACACCCCCCACCCCGCCCCCATCCCTTCTCCCTTCCACGGCTCGGGCCCCTGCCCAGAGCCAGGATGCGCCACGCCGGGGGCAGCTGCGCCGCTCCGCGTCCCGGTCCGGGCGGCGGGTGCCCCCAAGCCCTGCTCGCGTCCCCCGGGCCGCGCCAGGACACCCGCCACAGCGTTCCGGGGGCTCCCTCCCCACTTTTCCCGGAGCCGCTGGATAAGCAGCAGCAGTTGCAGCAACAGGCCCGGGGGTCGCCGGAGGAAGAGGAGCAGCGACGGTCCCCAGTCTCAGCCCCGGCGCCTCCTTGGCTCCCGCGCTTGCCCGGCCCTAGACCCCGAGGCGCGCGGGGCCCGGCTCCCCAACGCCCCCTTACCCGAGGCGGGAGCAGAGGCGATCTCCGCTGTCCCCGGCTCCCGGAGCCGCCACCGCCGCCGCCACAGACCTCAGCCGCAGCTGCCCCGTGCTGGGGGAGTGGGAGGGGTGACTGAGTGGAGGATGCTACTCCCGAGTGAAGGGAGAGGAAGAAACGGAAACAGGAACCGCCGCCGCCGCTTAACGGAGCCTTCGGCGCCACTGACTGAGGGAGAGCGCGAGGCGGCGCGAGCCGGGCAGAAGCTGACAGCGCGAGACCGAGCGCGAGCCGGGTCCAGGGCGCGCGACCCCGAACAGCGCCAGCCCCATACCGCGAGGAGAGGAAGGGGGTGGGTTGGAAGGGGGTGGGAGGGGGCGGCGGGGGGCGGGGGCCTGGAGCCGGGGGAACCCGGCTACTCGGGTCTGCCGGAGATAACGCGCGCACGCGCCGGAGCGGCTCTGACAACAAGCGCAGGCGGGGAAGCCGGGGCTAGCGAAAACGTGCGCGCGCGAAGGGGCCGCGCGCCCCTCGGCGTGCCTGGCTCCTGGGAGAGGGTGCGCATGCGCCGGCCGCTGCCACCTACGGCGACCCTGGCATGTGCCAGGACTTCTCCCCGCCCCCTTCTCGCTGCGCGGGTGGATAGCGTAGCCGCAGCATCTGCCGCCGGGCACAGCCGCGGGCCATGGCGGGGCCGGAGAACTGGCAGCCGGGCGGCCGCGGCGCACGCGGGCGCCGGCTCGAACGCGAGCACAGGCCGCCCTCTACCGCCTGAGGGCAGAGGGCTGAGCGGGCGCCAGTCGTGCCGGGCTCTCCACTCCGGGGAGCGCCACCTCCAGGGAATGCCGCATTTTCCGAGCGCTGAGGAACAGACCGACCCGTGCCTTCTCGGCCCGCCACCCTCGGGAGCCCGGGCCCTGGAGATTTGAAGCGGACTCCTTGTCACTTTTTAGGAGTGGTCGCTGCCGCTCGGCCTCCGCAACCCAGGTCTGGCCGCTCGGCTGCAGCATGCAGCGTGATCCGTTGGATGGCTTCGCGTTCCCGCATATACCACCAAGCCCTGTTTTATCTTGTGAGAGCTGTGTTTGCACCTTCGCCCCGGCAAAACGACACCCAGGAGGGCCTGGGACCTATGCCCGGCCTCTCCCCGACCCGCCGCTGCGACAGCCCCTCAGAAGCGGAAGTTTATTCAGTACGGGGAAGAGAACATGAAGGGGAGTGGGGAGGTTTTTCCCTAGGATGCTTCCTACCCGCTCGGACTCGGGGAATTCCTGGCGCTCGCGATGCAGAGCCGTGAGCCGAAGGGCAGCCCAGGCCAGCCCAGACGGCGGGCTGACCCGAAGGAGCTGAGCGCACCGCCCCGACACAAAGTAGTCGCGGGCAAGGGGTGCCGCAGTGGCCAATCAGGGGCGCGAGTCGCGTGAGTGGAGTGCAAGCCGACCAATCAGAGCGCCGGAGGACGAGCTTCCCGTCTTGAACTCTTCCCTGTAGCTTCCCGACCTAGATCCCAAGCCTGGGCTCAGAACCGCGGAGCAGCCAAATGGTGCCCTAAAGCTAAGAATTGTTCTTGCAGGCTTGGGTATATTTAAGTAAATGCTGCGGCTGCTTTTCCCAGAAAATAGCGGAGGCATTTTAGATGCTAGGTATGAAAAGGATCACAGAAAAGAGATTTAATGGTCACTGTCTTGCCAGGACTGCAATCTGCTTAATGACTGATAAATTTACGATTTTTACTGAGACCTTTTTGTAGGCCAGCATCTATGTTACCGAGATACAAATAAGTGCTGCTGATTCAAAGGAGGAAGAATTCCCTGCCCGCAAGAAGCTTGGCTGCTTCTGAGGAAAGTTTGCTGGACCTTTTGACTCTTCGTCAGCCCTTTAAACAAAACGTGCTTCACAAAGTAGCTCACAGTTATTTCTGTAGCCGTTATCTCCCAGTAAGAAGAGAATATTGAGAGAAAAGTAAAGTGACTTTCCTAAGGTCACTCAAGAAACAGTGGCAGAGCAAGAATTAAGTCCTACTTCAGAGAGCTTGGATGTCATCATTCAGCAATCATTTATTGAGTGAGTGGTTTCTACCCTCTACTAAAGTGGTTTTCACACTAAGCTTGTAAACTGAACAAAACTGTGGCATAAGGACCACCCAACTTTGGTTGCTGGAAATGAACAGAAATTTGGGGCTTCTACCATAATAGGATGGATTAAAGGCCAGAGCCTTATCAGTCATACTCTAGAAGTCAGGAGTGGGGTTGGTATTGGTTGGTATTTACTTTCTTAAACAGCATTGTAAAATACATTTCAGCAAGCCTGTGCAGGTCTTAAGTTTAATTCTGTAAGATATTCAAGTTCAAGGTTACATTTGCCTTAAAAATGCCCGATTTTTGTTTGTTTTTCCTTCCCCAAAACCAAAGAATTTAAAATACTTGTCTTCTCTATGGCTTTCTGCTAGGGGGAAAAAAAAAATTTGCCCTGAGAATGTTTGTATAGCATTTAGTGCATTTTTATAAAACAGTATACTTTATATTAAAATACTGTATAACTTCTGTATAACTGTGGCTTTGGAACACTAGTTCTTCGTTGATTCTGATCTCTGCTCTGTTGAGTCATTGTGCTTCTCAGTCTGTGACAGCAGACTTATCAAAACCTTTCCAGTTCATGCCCAGGATTTAGCTGCCCCCTCAGAACTGGAAGTTTCAGGTAAACAACTGACTTTGAGAACAAATCTGTAAGCATTACATACCAGGCCAATAAGTTTCCAGAAAATTGTTAACAGGCCCAGCTTAAAAAAAAAAAATTATTTTATTCTCTGTAAAGAGGACTATTCCTGAAATTTTGCTTTTCTCTTGCCAGGTTAAATTTCCGAGAGAGAAAGCTGGTTCAAAGAAGAAAAAAGTTCCCTGTCCCCAAAGAAACTTCTAAACAATAGTAGGATGACAGAGAAAAGACATCTCTGTCAAAGGATGTTTTCTCAGTAAGTTTCAGTCTTCCACCCTTTGCCCTCCCCCCACGGCACTGCTCCTCTCCCGGCTGCCTGCCTCTGCCTCTCATCACTCTCAGTTTCTGATATTTGCTTAAACCAGAAAGTGCTCCACCATTTCCTACACCGACCAGCCTCTAGGCCTCTCTTTGCTTAACCCAAAACTTAAAAGACAAGTTCAGCTCAACAAAAGAGTATACAGAACATAGCTCATGACATGTTATACTAAGGACTTATAGGACCTGGTTAGCACATTATTTTGTTTTGCACAACCTGTGTCAAAATCTTAGTCATCAGCCAGAGTTGTGGAGTTTTGTGGATTGGGCAAGGAGGAGCAAGCCATTAGACAATGGAAAATATCAAAATGAAAGTTAAAGTAAGTATAGAGTAGCCATTTTATTGAGAGATTAGCTATATCAAAGTTAATGAACTTGAATGCTATGACATTTCTAAAGTTGTGAACCTTCATATGGGAACTAGATTGAAATTTACTATCATTTTATTAATGACTATAATAAAAATAACAGCCAAGGTGCAATATTGCTGAAGACCAGGCCCCAAGATAAACTCTTTACCTCTATCATTTAATTCTCAAATCAGCCCTTTCAAATGGGTCCTATTATTACAGTGGGGAGATCTATGGCATCACAGAGAAGAGCTGAGGCCCTCATGAGGTGCAATAGCAGCTGCTTACCAAATACTTCAGAAAATTCTCCACCTCTGCCAATGTAGACCAACTGAATGTCAGCCCTGGAAACATTCTTAGTAATTTTTCATTGTTCTTATTTTCTAATTATTGCTTTCACTACATTTTACTTAGAGGATTCCATTTAGCAAGAAATTAGCCAAAGGACACTGCTGTCATTGCCATATGCAAGGAAGTGTGACCTTGAGATAATCATTTTACCCATTTGAACCTTAGTTTTCTCATCTATAAAAGGGGTTTGACTAGATAAATTTTAGGATTTTTCAATTCTAAAGCTATAAATCCAGTCAGCTTGACATACCAACAGTAACTGCAACAATGAAATATGGGGGGAAAATCTATATATTTAAATGCAGTGTTTTTTGTCACTTTTGAGCCAACTCCACTAATAGAAAGTCTGTCTACACCCACTCATTAAAGAACTAGAGCCAATCTTTCCAATCAGTCAGTAGAGGAAATGAAATGATTAGTTTAAAGGCTAATGAAACCAGCCACACCATCCCTCCTTTTAACTTGCCTCCATGGCTGAAATGCCTGTCTTCTCCATTAGGATAAAGCATCATATATTTGACACCATTGATTTCATATTCAATGAATAAGAACACTCATGTTCTGAATTTATAGAGTTCCTTGATTTCCTTTTCTTTTGCTTTTTTGTTTTTTAGGGAACCTTCCAACCTCCAGCTGCAGAAGGATAACTCAGTAAATGAATTCCCTGATACATTCCTTTTTAGTCATATATGGAGACCTTATATTTTCATACATACTTCCCTGCCACCTGCCCTTATCCTTGCAGTTGGACTGGACCATATGACTAATTAGAACCACTAGTCTATAGTGAGTTATAATTAAAAAGTGATATATGTCACTTCTGTAACACATTTAATTGCAAGTCCTTACTCTTCAGCCTCAAGACCAGTATTGTTGAAGATGATAAAACATTTGTTAGCCTACCTCTTGTCCTCATTAAGTCAGGATGGATAGATAGGAAAGATATATTTAAGTAAATACATTATGGTTGTTTAAGTCACTGAGATTTGGGGTGTTTTTCTTTTTTTCACTGCAGTGTGACCTAGAATCTAGATTGTACTGGGTCCTAGACCATTTTATTAATACACCTGAAACTCTATAGTCCTGGGGTGAACTGACCCAATCAGCCTAAAAGAAAGGCTTTTTAGTTCATGCTTAAGGGAGAGGGTTCTATCTTTCCTTACAGGTATGAATAAATCAGCCTATAATCCAGCTTGCTGCTGGCAGCAATCTAGGAACCACTAAAGGAACTAGTTGTAGAATATAGTCAATACACTGAGGATGGAAAACAAGAAAAACCCTTAAAGATATGATTGAACTGATGGTTACGCCATGCCTAACCACTCTCCTCTGGACTTCTAATTCTGCAAAATAATAATCATTTGTTTCTCCATAAGACTGTAAACAGAAAGTCTTGTATGGTTTAAATTTCATTATAGTTCCTAACACAGATCTAGCTTGATACCACTCAAAAATATTGGGTCAATTAAAATTTTTAAAATTTAATAGCACACATCCTTGCCTTTCAGAATAAAATATTACCTGCATTAACAAGGGGGAAAAGTAATTTGATTCAACCCAATCTTTTTACAGATGGAGAGATTAAGACACAGACACATTACAAAATGTATTCAGTTCTCATAGCTTTGTCATGGCAGAACCTGAGGAGAGGAGCAGGGAATCAAAAATGACCATAATTTCCAACTCAAGGTAGAGAGGTAATGAGACAATATATTACCCTGGTAGTTTAAAACTTGGAGGTTGAGACAAATGCAGCTTCGTTACTAACTATATAATCTTAGACAAGTTACTTAATCTCTCTCTGAGTTCTTGGTTTTCCATCTGTAAAATAATGATAATAATCTCCAGCTCATAAGGATGTGAGGAACAAATGACTCAGCATTTAAGTAGGGCTTACACAATGCCTGAAACATAGTAAACATTTTATATATTGTAACCCTGTCAAATGATGTTTATTCCCAGCAAAATCAATTTTGGGGCATTAGGATAGATCCTGTTCCCTTTTATCATTCATGCAAAGGAATACTGACCTATATTTTTCCATCACATATAATTATAGTGTAACCTATACAATTGTGTAGCCAACACCCACAAGCTGGGGTACAGGCCAGAGGTGTGGGGCAGCAAGAGGGTTCACCAGAGTCGGAATGGGGAGCAGAACAGGCAGATTGACAGAAATACACTGCTGAGGGGAGTAGGGAGAGAGGCAGGAGAGGTCTGCTGCGCCATGTGGGAATCTCCCTGGCCCTGCGTCGAACTCATGTCACTGCTGCCGACAGCTCCACAGCTCAGTGCATAACCACTGCACCACCAGGGAGGCCCCCAGGTGGGTTTATTTTCATTGCAATTAATAGCATGATAGCAATGATTTTAATAGCAATGATATGCTATGGTATGCTAACATAAGTTAAAAAAATAATGACGAAAATCCTTATATTCATTATTTTCATTAATAATCTAAGTGATAATTGGTTGATCAAGTTTATAAAAATGAATCAAATTTTTTATAAAATGCCAACTATATAAATATATATGGTACCTGCGGTAGAGACTTCAAATTACCTCCCTATGTCTATTCTCTTATTCTTCCATAATAACTAACCTCCAGTTTTTGGATGATCCTATTGCTACTCAGCTAAAATCTTGTAATTCCCAGTTTCCCTTGCAACAGGGATTGGCACAAGACTAAATTCTGACTGTTGTGCTCTAAGAAGAAATGTAGTATGGAACTTCCATTTAAAAATAAGTCATTATAAGGATGTTGCTCTTCTTATCCCTCTCACCATCTTATTACCTGGGACATGATGTGATGACTGGATTCCTTTCAGCCATCTTGGGCCATGAGGACAGTCATAGCCTCGGGATAGCATAATACTAAGTGGGAAGGAGCTAGATCGCTAACAAGTTTATGAAGCCTCCATGCCAGTCTTGGACTGCTTGCCTCCAAAACTCTTTCATGTGAAAAAGAGTTAAGTTTTATCTCATTTAAGCCACTATAATCCAGTTTTTCCACCTTCCACTGAAACTAGTTCTTATAGAAGGCCATAATAACTTGATAAATTTTTAGTTAAGTTGAATCATTAATGCTCTACAAAAAGAGAGCTACAAAAAGGATCTCAAAAAAATGTAAGAAAGAAAAATATGTGCCACTATATTTAAAAATTAAACACCAAAAATAAAAATACAGACTGAGAAAGAATGGGATAAGTATGAGAAAAATAATTTTCAGAGAGAAAAATTCCTGCCAAAATAATAATTTACCACTGTCAATATAGTATTAATACTTGCTCCAAGAAGAATAACCCCTAGTGAAGTCACCAAATAAAGTTTGAATGTGCTGATTTGCAGGGGTAAAAACTATCTCCTGAGTTTACCCAAGGAAAAATTAGATTCTGAGGGGAAAGACCAAGTCTAACCAAACTGACAAAAGTCTGAAACACTAAAAGGCCCTTTAAGGACAGAGATCCTGTCTATCTGTTGTGATCACCACTATATAGCATATTTAAATGAGATCATTTTCATGACAGTATTGTTGCCAGGGAGATCCAGAAGCTCATAACCTCTAGTTAGTCAGGATCTTCTACAGTTTCTGTGGGAACAAGGTGGCCTAGAGCCAGGGTTCAGAACATAGATCCTAACTACATTCGAGTCCTGGCTGCCACTTAATAGTAATAAGACCTTGGGGAACTTTTTAAACCTCTCTCTGTCCCATTTTTTTCATTCATATAAAAGGAATGATATTATCTACCTCATCAGGTAGTTATGACTATAAAATGAGATAATGTGTTAGCCTTTAAGAACATTGCCTGGCACACAGTAAGCACACAATAAACATTAGCTGTTTATAGCTCTAAAAAACCCTAACCTAAGGAAACCCTTTGTGGATACTATCGTTATTATCTGATCTAAATCCAAAGTAAAGATAACATGAACAGAATTTCAGAAAGAAAAAAATACAGGTGATTGACAAGATTTCCTGGGTCAAAGACTGAATGTCATATCTGTTTTTTTAATACAAGCTACAACACAACTGTTGGTATTTAAAACAAAGAGTAAAGACTATAAACAACCCCCTTAAATTGCACTGGCATGATTTACAAGTAGACTTGTAAACTCACAGAGATAGCATCAAGTGGACCCTAAATTTATTTCAACCCTGATCATTTAACACTCCTATTCGCCTGCGTTCCCTCTCTCACCTGTCAAACCACTGAGGAGTCCATCCAACAAACTTGAGTTCTTAAAGATGCAAGAAAGCAAGCAACTCAGGTTACTGCAAGAAGATGGAGGCTTTGAACTCTTTTCAGTTCAAGACCATGAACTGAAATTTACCTTGGAGCTGTACTACCACCAGTACTGAGGGAACAGGAGCTTTGTTCCATCAAGTCTCGTCTCTAACACTCCCATGACATTTCTGCTTTTCTCTCAACACCAACTGACTTCCATTCTTTATTTTCTACCTTTTGGTTTCTACCCATTCGTGATTTTTCTCCCCTTCTAATTTCATCTTACTCATAGCATAAGACATAATCTTAACTTAAAGGTTCACATCACTTCTTAGCTCACATTCTCCAGACAGGCAAATCTTGTTGAGTCTTTGTCTCTTTCTCTACTAAGCCACATCATACGTCCTCTGGCCTTCAATCAAGTGTCACCTCTGGTCCAAACTACCCTGTCAAAGGCAGTAGTGACTGCCCCCTTCAGTAGGACAATGGACATGAACAGGGCAGTCATCTCAGTAGAGGTAGGAGGTAGGTAGACACCAGAATTAGCATCATTGGAACTTGCTTTCTCTTTTTATTTTTTCTTCCTTCAATTTTCTACCACTATTCTAATCTAATTTAGGTCTTACCTCTCTCCTTCTAGTCTCAGCATTTAATAATGTAATTCAATCTCAGCCTTCATATTGGCCTTTGAAAATTCCCTGTTTGCATTGTTTCCAGTAAATAGTTTTGGTTTTGATTTTGCAGATGGGTGGGCTGTTGGCCTTGGTCTTCACATGGACCATCTACTGTCTCACCAACTTAATGAATCAGTCTCCCCTTACCCATTCCTTACCTTGGTCTGGTCACAAAGTGATCTCAGGAAAATTATTTTAGGTAAGTATAACACTCATAGTTAAAAATCAGTGAAAAGGTAAAAGTCCTATAATGTAGGACAAACTGTCTTCACTTCTGAAAGAGAGGCCTTTGAAAAGTTAATCTCCAGACAAATTCTATTAAACGCTAATACTATCATATGTTGAAACAAAGAATATATGACTATCTAGTAGGTAGTGACAATAGAAGTCATACAGCTCTGAATTGACAAGGAGACTGGAAAATATAAAGGAGCATGTGTATGTTTGCTGTGCACTCATGTCACACACAGTAGATACTATGTGGCACGGCTGTGGATGCAATAGCAAGAACTAAGCGGGAGATGAAGTGGGTAGCAAGAGGTGAATTTCAAAAATTGTAAAATAATTAGGTTAAAAGTGACTAAAGATGAAGCTGGGACTTGTGGGTAGATAAGGCTTTGATTCCATTAATATAATTCATGATTGAGTATAATCATGTTTAGAATTCAGGTCTTCTGACCCCAAACCCAATATTCTGATTATTCTGTCAGAGTCAATATTTCATTTACAAAAAAGCAAAATTCTAACATAGGATCATTGAAACAAATGGATCCATCATTGTATCCCCAGTATCCCCAGACAGTATCTGGAATACCGTCTGCCTATGTGAGATGCGCCGTGAATTGTTATTGATTAAATGGATGAATAAATGAAGAAGACTATTTCAACAGAAAAGATTTTACTAAATAAAAGATTTTTTATCTTTTTATGCTGGTAGACCCCACGAACAGTTTCCAAGCAAGTTTTAATAACTTCTAATAACTATAAAAGTATCATAGGAAACCTTATACACACTTATGTCCACATTGCTAAATAATAGAAGAAATCCAATTAACTTTGTCTTTCCTTTTATAGGCATATTCTTCATTTTAAATAAAAGCCTAATGAAATAATCTATGCAGTGCTTTCACATTTAATATTCTGTGTGCCTCTAAGCCAAAATATGCTCGATTAGTTCTCCTCCACAACTTACAATGAAAACATTTACCAGCTCTTCCAAGATAGATATGGTTATAATGATCATTATTTTTTTCACCAAATGGAGTGAAACGAAATCTAACAACTAAATTTAATACTTGAAATCTTGATTTTTCTTAGAAAGTCCAAGACATGGACACCATAAAGATGAGTCTGATTTATTTATTTAAACTCTGCAGTATAGTTATGGTTCTTCATAATCTTGTACTTTAAGTGCTCTTAGTCGAGAACACTTTATATCAGGGCTGCTGTTCAGCTATATGTCAGCATTCTGATTGGTTAGGGGTCTATTTTGATTATCTGAGCTCATCCAATAGTATTTTGCATATGCAGAGAAAATCTTTGTTCTCATGAGCTTGATGTACTAACAGAGAGGCAAACTAAAGCTCTGTTAAACAGTACTGCACACAGATAATTTAGATTTTTGTGGTAGGAGAATTTTATCCTTCCTTCAGTGTCTTCCAGTTATCACTTAACTACTTCACTCACCAAAGGACTTGGGGTGAATTTTACATTCATTACACTGAATGTAGAACTCCAGTGTCATGTGCAGATGAAGACGAATTTTTATAGATATAAGCTAACTTAGCTGGGGGGAGGGGGGAGCTAGTGGTTTTGAGCTTCAGTCAGTCATACTCTGACAGAGTAGTGTGTAATGTCTGGAGGTCTCTCCTATAGTTATGACTCATCATTTTCCACACATGCAAGTCTAGAAAAATTGAAATGCTAAACATAGATCCTCATTAAGTATCATTATACAACAGAAAGTATAGTCAATGAAAACTCAATGAAGTATATCAGATTTTTCCTAATACCCCTATAAACTTCTAGAATCATCTTTCAGTGCTTTCTAGACTAAGAGCAGCACAAGTTTCTGCCCTCCTTTATTTCCTAGCCTCCTTGGTATACATGTTTTGGCCATTGGGATGTGGACACAAGTGATGCGGGTCACTTCCAAGTCTGGTCATCAGGGCCCAGGTCAGAATCTCCAGCTCTTTCTTCCCCTGCATTGGTGATTGGAAACATTATGTTTCAGATGATCTCACTTTAAGATAGAGATAGTGTGGGTCATCTAGGTAGTCAGTGGGAGGAGAATCACCCTCAAGACATTGTATTGTGATACAAGCAAAGTATAGACTTTATTGCATTGTCACTAATTAACCAACTACTATAGTGGCCAGGAGAATAATGGGGGAGGAAAGTGTATGAAATCTAGCGCCTGATTTAGTCACCAAACCATGTGTCTTGGCATAGTCTTTTGCCAAAATGAGTGTCCTGGTGGGCTTCTCCCCCAGGGGAAGTATCTTTTCTGATTCGCACATAGATCCTATATGTACTAGCAATAACCCTAACTGAATTCCCACTCGTTTCATCACCCTATTTCTGCTCTTTCTTTTTTGCAATCAGGAGCTGCAGGATTATAAAGCCCTATTTCCTACCCAGAAACCCCAGCTAGCTTATGTATTCTCTACCTGTACTTACTCCAAGAATTGCATAGTATAGAATTTCTTCAAGTGCTTTAATCAACTTTTCCTTTTAATTTGTAGACTCAACTTCCATCCTATAAAATCAAAGGGTACCTCCATCTGGTCTGTGTGAGGGGGTAATGGGTATTATTTCACAGTGTTCTTGACTTGAGTCACTCCACAGCCTGCTCCTCCATTCTGGCTCTGCAGCATAGCAAGAATTCAGGTGTGTTCTCACCCCTATTGTTTAGACATTGTCAGTATTGACTCATTTTGCCATGAGGAAGCCAAAAGGTATAGGAAACACTACATAATTCCTACTCTATGTAGTGACTAGGATTATCAGGATTAAATACAGGATTAAGTCCAACTAAATTTGACTTTCAGATAATCAAATCACAAATCATTTTGCATTATAAGTATGTCCCAAATATTGCACAAGACATACTTATACTAAAAAAAATGATTTGTTGTTTATCTGTAAATCAAATTTAACTAGACATCCTGCATTTTTATTTGCTAAACTGGACAACCCTAGTAGTGTTCTCCCTTTTGTTAAATTTTTTATCTTTGGTTCAGCTTGGGATGGGGGTGGAGGGATAAGACTCTTCCTGTCAAAGCAGAATCTACCAGAAGCACTGCCATTTAAAATAGCATTCTCTCCCTCATGTTTCCCCTTCTATTCATGTGTTGAAATGATTTCTACACAACAGTATCTTCCATATGACAAAAATAAGCTTCTTGAAGTCAGGAATCTTCTTCATATTCTTTCATTGGCTGACTGGATCTTGGAAACATCCTTCTGGCACCTACTTGTTATATTGGTATTTCAAGAATTCAAAACCAGCAATAGCCAGGAATTTTAAAGCAGGTAACAGAGTCAGAAGAAAATGGGCTGGTTTTGTATGTTAGCAAGCCCTAGCACTTCTCCTGACTTCCGCAATGAGCCATGGATTTTTAATTTTGCACATATGTTTCCAAATATCTCTTCATGTCTTCTAAAAAATATTTGGTTGGGTTTTACCTAAGGTACTTCAGACACTTGTAGAAACAGAGGTATGTCTAGAAATTGTTCTTTTAAGATATTTGCCAGCCACTAAAAAGCTTCTAAGCAGAGAAAAAAACTATCAGTAAAACAAAAAGACACCCTGTTGAATGGGAGAAAATATTTGCACATCATACATCTGACAAGGGGCTAATAGCCAAGATCTACAAAGAATCATACAACTCAACAAAAGGAAGACAAAGAACCCAATCAAAAAATGGGCAGAAGAGCTAAATACACTTCTCCAAAAAAGACATACAAATGACTTATAAGCACATGAAAAAATGTTCAGCATCACTTATCATCAGGGAAATGTAAATCAAAAACACAATGAAATATCACTGTACTCCAGTAAGAATGGTTCACATCAAAAACAATACAAAAACATAGAAACAGCAAATATTGGTGAAGGTATAGGATACAAAGAACACAGTTGGTAGGAATGTAGCCTTGTCCAGTCTCTGTGGAGATAGTATGGAGGCTTCGCAAATCATCAGAAATAGATCTACCATATGATCCAGTTATTGTACTCCTTGGCATTTATCTAAAGAATGCACAAACACTAATTTGAGGGGATCTATGCACTCCTATGTTCATCGCAACACTGTTTACAATAGCCAAGTTATAAAAACAACCTAAGTGCTCAATGATAGATGACTGGATTAAGAAGATGTCGTATATATACATGTTAGACTACTACTTAGCTACCAAAAAAAAAAAATGAAATCTTGCCAATTATAACAATATGGATGGAACTGGAGAGCAATATGCTAAGAGAAGCCTGAGGTGAAAAGACAAATACTGTATGATGTCATTCATATGTGGAATATAAAGAAACAAAACAAAGGAACTGACAAAACTACACCAAAACAAAGTCTAGAAATGACTACAGAATTAACATCACTTGCGGAGAGGAGGAACATGGCAAGGAACATAATGGAGATGGGACCCAATAGTTTATGATAAAGGGATGTGGGTCCTCTAGGCTGGGTGGGATGTGATGATGCACTTCTGAGGGGGTATGAAGCTATTCCTCTGAATTTCATAAAATGATGTAAACCAATGTTACCTCTAATTCACTAATTAATTAATTAACTAATTAACAACAAATATAACTTAGCAGAGACTTAACTCTATACCGAAAACAAAAAAAATGTAACATCCTCTCTTAGTGGGCTTCGTTTCACTCTCTTCCGAGTACAGGTACCCATAACATGTAGCGCTGCAAAGCTGCAAGCCGAACATACACGAACATCTTGTGAATCACAGTGCCTCGCTGCCCCTCTCCTGCGCCATGTACATCTGTTAACTCCTTTGAAAGCCGGAAATATGGGTGGTTTATTAATTATAAAAGTTAATTAAATATCAAAATTTATATAGGGTCATTAGAAACCAACAGCCTTGTTCTTTCTCTCAATACCCATATTCAAGCAATCATTGTGCTCCAAGTACCAGTCAGTTAGGTATGCAGCACAATCATTCTTTTCATCAGAAATAAGAAATTAACCATAGCCATGGAGGTGCCTTGTACTTTCCTAGAGTAATAATAGAAAGAGTGGGTGTGGTCTGGCTCATTTAAACATATAATCTGAGATGGGGAAATTTTCCCAGACTGCTTTATGGAAATCTAACCCTTTTAGAGAACTTTAATTACTTCACTGAAAAAAAAAAAAAACCTATATATCCTGTAACAGCATTTTTCATGACTAGATAAAATATGCACATGATAAAAAATCCAAAGGTTATAAAAAAAGGCATAAAGGGAAAAGTAAGTCTCTCTTGCATACTGTCCCATAGTCCTCCTCCCCTGGGGACGGTTTTACCAGTGTATATATCTTTCTAGATGTATTTCCTGAGTATACAAGCATGCACTTATACATTGCCTTAAATGCCTATGTAATATATGTGATATTTATACAGCACACATTGCCTTTTCAATTCCCTTTTCAATCTTTTTTATTGTGAATTATATAAATAAGAATATTAAAAATATATGGTAATAGTTATTTTTTCATTTAACAATATATCTTTGAAAGCTTCCCATTTTAGTACGTACCACTCTGCTTCAGTATTTTTAGTGTTATATAATATCCCATAAAATGGATGTACCATTAACCTATATAGTGTAAGTTTTTTCCATTACTGTTCCCCATTAGAAAAATGACTTCTTATACCACTGAGACATTCAACAGATATTTATTGAGCACCTACAATGCCCAATACATGCAGTCTAGATCCTGTCAACAATACTAAAACCAAGATGATTCTAACACATTTCTCCCTCTTCAAACTATTTGGCCACTTTACATGTGTCATTGCCTCACTTGCCTGAACTCCTGCCTACAGCTAACTGTATCCCAGAACACAATTCAAAAATATTTAAGTAGTTTAAAAATACTTACTGCCCCCCTAAACCCAACATTCAACAATGTGAAATTCAGGGTCTGGAAACAAATTTTTTTAGGTCCTTTTTTCATACGAGGCATTCAAACTGAAGTAGGAAAATACAACCTGTGATGAAGAAAACAAATACACCAATTAATAAAAACAGATGCAGATATAAAACAGATATTAAAATTCATAGACAAATACATTAAAGCAGCTATTATGACTACACTCCTATGTTCAAGAAGGTAGGGGAAGGCGTGAGCATGTGAAGGAGAAAAAAGAAAAAAAACGACCAAGTTAAGCTTCTTAAGATGAGAAATACAATGTTTGAGATGAACTGCTATAGTAATTATAATTTTGCCATTATTTCTATCACTGTAGATACCATAAATGTAAAATAATAGTTTCATTGAGTCTAAAAATAGCTCTTGTCATACAAAAATGTCAAAACTACACACCAATGTGCACTAAAGTCATCAATGTAGCATAGTATTTGCATAGTAAGTTAGCAGTACTTGCTATTGGTGTTTATAAAGAATTGGAGCAGCACAGCCTTTTCTATATACAAAACATGTTAAACCAAGCATAGCTTCTATTCAGAAGAGTTTAAAGTCCAGCAAACAACGAAAAATTGGGTTCTGTGACTTCATTGTTAAGCTTGGTGCAAGCATAAATTAAAGAAAAAATATTTTAGATCTGTGCCAGGATCGGGGATGGCACTTTTCCCAATAATTTATGAGTGAACTGCAGTTTGAAGTATCTAACCTAAGGAGTGTAGGTAGAAGGAGAAAATCAAGCAGGAAGCAGAAATAGAACCAAAAAAGGAATGTTTATGAAAAGTAAGAACATAAAAATATGTGAGAACTATGGTTTACAAGTATATGTGAACCTCGCTGACAGAGACTGAGAAGGAAGTAAGATGAAAATGCAATTAAATTCAACCAACAGTTACTGAGTGCCTGTACCTGCAAGACACTGTACCAAATGAAGCACGATCCTTTTCCTCTAGCAGCAAAAAATATGATGCAAGAGATAGGTACAGATACATGAATAACTGTATCATAAGTCAGGCTGATGGCTGCAATAATGTAGATATAACAACAGCTAAGATAACAGAGGAGTGAAATAATAACTAGATCTTGGGGTAAGAAAATAAGAGAATTCACATAAAAGATGACATTTGACCTGTGTCCTAAGAGATACAAGGGATTTTATTATATATAAAAGGAGATTATGTGGTTATTCTCCATTTAATTTCCCCCTCCCTCATTCCCTGCCTCCATCTGCTCTGCTTTGTCATTTATTGACTGCCTCACCCACGGCTGACTGCTAGTTGAGTTTAGCCAAAGATGCATGCCAGAGCTGGGCATCCCTGGTGGCGCAGGGGTCTCAATGCTATCAAGCTCGCTGCAGCCACTGCTGCATGAGTTCTATCCCCACATGAGTTCCATCTGGTCAGGGAGCTAACCCGCCTGGTGCTGCAGACCTCTCCTGTCTTGCCTGCTGCTCCCCTCAGCAGTGTACTTCAGCAAATCCACCTGTTCTGCTCCCCACTCTGTCTCTGTCTCTGGTGAATTCTCTCATCCGCGCCACCCATCCCCCTCTCCCCGCACCTCTGACTTATACACCAGTTATTGTATGCATACAAAAAAAAAAAAAAAGACAAGTCCCAGAGATTAGAAGATTAGAGAGCAGGAGAAGAGACAGATGGGGGTGGTCATTCACTGTCCCCTCCCTGCTTCAGCACTGTGGTTTGGCAGTGGTTGTGGCCCTCTATGCCTATGGTCCTATTGATGAGCCTTTTTCCCACAGTTTCAGCTCTCACAGTGCTGTGGTAGCATTATTACTATTTCTATTCCTTGGACCTTCAAGTCTAGAGAAGGTAAGAGTCTCCCACTGTGCCAGCCTCTGGGTCGCTCATTCACACTTGTGGTCTCCCTTTATCTTCCTTAACTGTATTTATGCAGAGCTCCTTCATTTGAATCATCTGAATTGAATCCAGCTTGAGATGAAGAGAATAATAGTAGCAAGGAGAAATAGTAGCAAGGAGAAATACATGTCAAGATTTAGGGGCTACATAATAATTAAAACTGCATGGTACTGGAACAAAAATAGACACACATACCAATAGAATCAAATAGAAAACCCAGAAATCAACCCACATATATATGGACAGCTAATCTTTGATAAAGGTGCAAAAAATATGCAATGGAACAAGGACAGTTTGTTCAACAAATGGTGCTGGGAAAACTGGACGACTACCTGCAGAAAAATGAAACTAGACTCACGCCATGCATGAAAACCAATTCAAAATGGATAAGAGACTTGGACATAAGACCTGCAACTGTAAAATATATAGAAGAAATACAGAAGAAAACATAGGCAAAACATTACATGACATACATCTTAGTAACATTTTTAAAGACACATCCCCCAAAGCAAAGATAGTGAAGGAAAAGATAAACAGCTGGGATTACATCAAACTAAAAAGTTTCTGTACAGCAAAAGAGACATTCACCAAAACAAATAGACAGCCCACTGACTAGGAGAAAATATTTGCACTCCACACAATGGACAAGGGTCTGATCACAAAAATCTACAAAGAACTCACACGACTCAACAAAAACAAAGCAAAAAATCCAGTCAAAAAATGGGCAGAAGAACTCAAAAGATACTTCTGAAAGAAGAAATGCACATGATAAACAGGCATATGGAAAATGTTCAACATCCCTCATAATCAGGGAACTGCAAATGAAAACCACAATGAGATACCACTTTACACCAACAAGAATGGCACAAATTAAAAAAAAAAAAAAACCAGAAAACAACAAAGGTTGGTGAGCATGTGGAGAAAAAGGAATGCTCCTATGCTGTTGGTGGGAATGCAAACTGGTCCAACCTCTGTGGGAAGCTGTATGGCAGTATCTCAAACAACTAAAAATGGAGCTTCCATACAACCCAGCAATTCCACTACTAGGAATATACCCGGAGGACACAAAAACATTAATCCAAAAAGGTCACATGCACACCTATGTTTATTACAGCACTATTTACAATAGTTAAAACATGGAAACAACCCAAAAGCCCAAAAATTGATGCCTGGATCAAGAAGATGTGGTACATGTATACAATGGAGTACTATTCAGCAATCAAAAATGATAAACACGATTCTCAGCAACATGGATGGAGGCAGAAGGGATCTTGCTCAGTGAAATAAGCCAGAAGGAAAAGGAAAATATCAGACGGTATCACTTATAGGAGGAATATAAGAGAGCCAAATGAGAAATCAGAAGGAGAAAACAGCACACAAAACATAATCAAAAGCAAAAACTAGCAGGCAACCACAAATAAGAGACATTCTATAGGGGAGGAGGAGGAACAGAGACCAAAAAAGGGGAAAAAAGAGCACAAGGGACTATGGTGATGGTTCATGGGTGAATTGGTGGTAGGAAACCTATGGGGGATACACAATAATGTAAAGTATATAAATTAAATTTAAAAAGATACAGTTAAAAAATAATAAAATAAAATAAAAAGTAAGACTATAAGCTTAAGTTGAGCATTTGTATGAACATCTATATTCAGAACTGAATACAGTCAGGACAGTTGTTATTTATTTGGAATGAAAGATTCCTCTTGGTAATCTAGTCCTCTTCCCTGACTTTTCAGATTTTCATATACTTCAAATGTGGAATGAGTTGTGGAAAGGCATAGGCTAAGTATGGGCTAACCATGATTGTTCTGTGATAATGATATTTACAATATTTTGCCAACTTTATGAAAATAAAACAGAAATACTGTTCTCCGAAACCAAAAAAAAAAAAAAGATTTAGGGGCTACAATTGTACAGTGGGAAGCCTCATGGGTGGGAATCTAGGAGAGAGGAGAGTAGTTTTAGATAATCAGGGCCAGGTTGTGAGTGCCTCACCAAGGAATCTGGACTTTATTCTCAGGTAAGAAAATTGCAATGATGGTTATTGAGAGGACACAATCAGATCTGTGCTGTAAAACTATCTTTCTACTAGCACATCAAGAAAGGGATGAAGAGGGATGGCAAAGAGTTATTACAAATCAGGTCTGAGAATGGGGCATTGCATGGTGGAAGGGGAAATGGATTTGAAAGAAGTCAGCAATAAAATCTACAGGGCATGGCAATAAATGTATTGAGGGGCCAAAGCAGAAGGGATTGTAAAGGTTGATTCTAGTTCTCCAGCTTGGAAAATGGAAGAATGGTAGGTAGTTCTATAAACAGAAAAGAGGTTCTTGGAATTGGGAGTTTGGTTTTCGTTCAGACTACCTAGAAAGTGAAGTGCTGTGATGCGTTTAGGCTGAGGTGCTCAGTGAAGTGCTGGAAATTTGAATCTATGTATCAAAAATGAGGTAAGAGCTGAAAATAAAAGTAGATTGTCTAGAGTTGTGATTCTCAGTCCTGACTGTACTTGAGAATCACCTGAGGAACACTTAAAAAATAGATGTCAGGGTCCAACCCTAGATGAATTGAATCCTATTTCTGGGTGGGACCATAAATCGGGTTTAATGGGGTATACATTTAATCAGGTTTAATTGAAGTTAATCTAGTTTTGCATTTTTAAAGAGCTCCTCGGGTAATTCTTACATGCCAGATTCAGAAGCCCTGATCCAGAGCAAAACAGAAACAGCCGGGAATGGACTTGTGAGGGCACCAGCATTTAAGGTACTGACAGGGGAGATGATAAAGCGCACAGATGATAAAGTGTGGCAGATAAAGTCCGTCAGAAGAATTTTATCAGGAAAATAGATAAGCACATGCCACAGATAGCTGGAAGAGGGATGAGAAGAAGCCACTCTGTTTGGTAACGAGGAAGTTATTCCTGATTTCTGGGAATGCAGTTTTAGTAGCTGTAGAAACCAGGTTGCAATAGCAAGGGGCACATTTGAGATGAAGAACTGGAGGGAGAGAGTGTGGACCACTCTTTTAAAAACTTTTGTGTAATAGGTAGGAGAAAACAGCCAGTAACTTAAGAAGAAAAAGACTTGCGAGAAGTCATGTTGGATTTTAAGGCAGAGCACATTAGTTACCTAAAGTAAGAAGCATTAGCACACTAGCCAGGGGCTACTAAAAGAGCAGGACCACAGAGAGCTTACAGGGAGTGGCAGCAAGGTCCCAGAGAAGTCAGACCAGGAGAGGAAAACCACAGATAAGATTTATGCTGAGAAAGTGGAGGAAATTCGAATCATTTTCATATTGAGAAGGAAGGCATGGGCGGCTGCGGAGAGCAAGGGAGGTAAAGAGAGAAGGGAAAAGGACAGACTACTGATCTTAGAACTTTCCCTGTGCCAGACACCATGCTGAAATTCTACCAAGTTCCCTCTCTGGCTAATCGAATGTGCTTTTGGAGGACAATTGTCAGATGGGTTAAGAAGTAAAAATTAGCTCAGTTCTGCTTGATTTCAGCCAACTAGTCACCTTGTTCCTCAGGTAGCATTACTAATTAATAGCCTTTTAAACTTGGCCTGCAATTTGTTTTAAGTTAAATGCTCATTTCTAGCTGAATAGGAAAAGATTTCAGTTATGATAACATTTCCTTAGTTTAGTATAAAGGGAAAAGCCATAGAAGAACATTTAAGAAAGAGAAAAACCTGTTATTAAGAATGCTCCATTAGTGAGGGCAGAGATGGGGTTTCAAAAAGAGTGTTTAATGGTCTGATTTAAAGGCAATCAATACATATTTGAAAAGTGGATTAACCTGCGCATTTTTAAGTTCCTCTTTTAAATGTAAACAAGGTAACTTCAGATTATAACTCCATGGAGGGCTAGGACTGTGCCACCTCTTTCTACAATGCTGGAGCTATTGTGTGGGCTCAGTGGATATCAGCTGAGGACTGAAGCATCGTACCTTGCCAGACCCTGCCTGCCATGTGGTTTCAGAAGCAGGTCAGCAAGCTTCTAATTTTCCAAACACATATGGAGCCTCTAGGTAGGAGGGGAGTGGGAGTAGCTGCAAGGAAAAGCAGGAAACTTGACCAACCTGCCTAAGTGAGATTTGGGGGAACCAGGGAGGCATGATCCTTCAGCTGCCAGAAAGACAGTAGAAGTGGAAATGAGGGTGAGCTTGCAGAAGGCTGGGACAAACTGAGAGCAACACTCTACTTGCCTCTCCACAACTTCAATACTGGGTCACCATAACTTGTTTCTGAAGCAGCTCTTGGACCACTTGCTACTGGCTGCTGAGACCGTCCTTAAAAGACTACCTTCCTAGAGAGACTACTCTGTTCCATGTCTCTCTCTTAAACCCCAAACAGCATGCAGATTTTACGTTCTCTGGACATGGGATCCTAGTTTATACCACTCACTACTAGAATCTTAGCTGTAAGCACAGAGGCTACACATAAGATCGTTGGTGGTTACTAGATATTTATTGAATATGTGAATTTGTTCGTATGAGTCTGCTTTCTTGTGTTTTTATATATTATTTTGTTTACTTATAAAGTACTTTTTAAAAGTACTGTATTTTTTTAAATAATATTTTACATGGAATAGTAAAAAAAAAAAAATGTGCTCTAAGGAAGAATCACTACATAGACATGCAGGTATTTTCCTAATCCTTCTATAGACTTATTCTGCCTATAGTCCCAAAAGTATTCTAGCATACGTATACTAAGGGAGTATTAAGCTGAAACACCAAAGCTTTCTGTCCTCTGTTGCCTAAATAGCTTTCAAGTGAGATCATTGTCTCAAGAAGTTCTTGAAGGGTTTACTGACTACATAGAATTATAGTGCAGTTGTCATTTAACAATGACATTTACTTAATGCATTTCTTTAGGGGAGTCTCCATTTCTCAACTAGAGTCTTACTCTCTTCTATTACATCCTGAGCAGGTAGATACTGGACAAATACTTCAATTTCATCTCTAGTATAAAAGGCAAAATGATGACAAAACCAGAAATAAAACCCAGAAATAGATAAATTTTGACTTGATCACAGATTTCATTGTACTTAACCTTACCCATTCACCCCCATTCCTAGAACAGGTATGACAACTAGCTTGAAACACATATCAGCATGCTCTTCCTTTCTCTCTCTCACCCTCTCTCTCTCAGCCTCTTCCTTAGCAGCTCACCTTAATTCCTGATCACACCAGCTTGGCAGGGTGACTCCTAAACCATAATAACAAGAATAACAAGAATAGTAAACTTAATTTTATATAGGTTTTTTCATACAGCTCCATTACAAAATGCTATTCTAACTTAAGAGTTGTAGAGTTATAGAGCAGCACTACTGGAGTTCATAATAAGTAGCAGCTGATACTAATAATTAGCTTAATTTATGCTCTAGTAGAACTGTCACAACTGAGGCAGCTGGTCCTCCACCCCTCGTCTCCCTGTCTTTCCTTTCTCTTCCCTCTTCCTTCAGCAAGAGCAACCAAGTGAAATTCTGAGATTGTCATATCAGTCATTACAAAGTCAAGTCACTTCTTCCTTTACTCTGTAGTTTTATGACCTGATTACATCAAGAATTTCCAGCCTTTTTGGAGTTATGTCTCCTTATCATTGTTTAATTTTACCATTGCTTTTTCTGATGTGTAGCACTTATTGGGAGAGGCACACTAGGATAGATTGAAATTCATTAAGCATTTGCAGCAAGCTCGAAAAGTCCCTTGCATTTTTCAAAATCAAAGTTGATAATTACTGCTCTACATGGTCACTTTGTGAAGAGGATTCTCTTCTCTACTTACTTGAAGAGACTGAATATCAGATACATAAGCAAGGTCACACCAGGACCACATGGCAGAAACTAGGAATGACTCTCTTTTTCCAGTGTCTGCATGGTCACTTCCAATGGACTCTCTGACCTCACTGTAATTGGAAAAATTTCAAGAATGTTCTTACATAAATCTGATTTAAAAGCCCATGCCACCTAAATTAAACACAGGATGCCCATTTTATCACATTTATTAATCACTATCTCCCTATCTAGTGACCATAGCCTCTAAGTTCCAAAGCAGGAATTTGGGCTTTCCCTACAATCAAAATAATGTAACCTAGTGACCAAACTCTACAAGGCAACCAAAGCTGCCAAAGATGCATTCTTGTGACCAGAGGGAATTAGGACTTCGAAGCTTTTTATATTGGCTGCTGCAGCATGTGGGATAATTGTCAATGTCCTCTATGCTCTGATAAAATTGCCACTTACCTGACTGAAATGTATCTCAATAACACTCCATGCTGGGGAGGGGGACCCCAGCAGGAAGCGGCACTAGCATTTTATGTACCTTGTGTTATTGCATAAAAGTGATTAACTGCCAATTTATTGCTAGGCTAAGACATCAAAACAATTAAAATGAACATAAAAATCTAACATTGCAGACTCTTCCAACTACCTGAGAATAATATCCATCTTCCTCCCCTTCCTGAAACTCCCCTGTGAAGCTCACTTCTCTAATACCCTTCTGCCTCGAAGTGTCAGGTAGGCCCAGATCTGGGTCTCATCAAGCATGGAATCGCTTTATTTTTCAGATAAGGGGAAGAAGCCTCTTATTTTTCCTGGAGCTGAGCTCAGGAAATCAGTATTTTTTAAAGAACTGTGATTTTTAAAGAAAACAAGTGTTCTTTAACTGTGGGCTGAATCAAGAGAGGTCTCCAGTTCTTGCCTCATTTTACCATGTATTGTTTAGATTTTGTATTACTAAAACCAACACCAAAACAGACATCTTCCTGGTAACAGCCCTCCCAACCCCACTGCCCTGCAATATCTGCTAGAGATATAAATAGAGAAGTAGTTCATTGTAGAAAACCATATTTGGCAAATAGAAAAGCAAATTTCTATCTGCAGAGATGTCTTTGGCTTTATCCTTTGTTTTCCCAGAATGACTACAGATCTTTTAGATCCTTAAATTCATAGAGGTTCTAAATCCCTCTCTAAGAATCAAAGTCTGAAAAACATGAATTTTAATACTGTTGGAACCTCTGATTTGTGGAAGTCTCACTGATCCTATTTTATTATCTGTAGAATGGGGCCAGGTCTGGTGAGGGCTGCTGCTACTCTGCCCAATTCTTGCCATCCGCTTCCATTCGTTATGATGATTATCAGCCTAAATTTTACTGACTACAATATTTGCCACATGTAGCAACTAGCTCAATTATGATAATATGAGCTGACAGAAAACCATTTTTTGAAAGTGGTCAGACTTCTAAATTTCCTGTACTTATTTCAAAGACTGTGTCTGAGGAAATAGGTAAAGACCAGGGTTATCAGCCCTCATCGAGTCTTGGGATCTCTGACCTTCCAACCTAACAAGTGACCCTGGGTATTTATTTACTAGTGACAGAAGAGCTTTTGTAACCCAATTACCGCAAGTAAATAGCACTTATTGTAAAGCAATAAGCAAAAATGACCCCTGCCCTTATCTAAATTCACTCTTCTAAGCCACAGATCTGCAGGGAATGGCTAGGTTTAAAACTCACAGTTGGTTAAGATTGAAGATTTATAGCCCTCTAGTTTGGCTCTCCATGGGGAGACAGCAGTGCCAGAGTACGAAGTCTGGAAGGCCAAAGAACTAATATCAGGGTCACTTTTGGTCTTTCATTCAGGGCAGGGGAAAAGAAGGAAAAAATCCTCAGTTTATTCAAACATTTTTCCCCCAGGACATTTGCATATGCAACACCTTAGAGATGATCTCTTCTGCAGGTATCCTAACCAATAACATAAATGGAAAGAAAAATCATTGTTGTCTAGTAAAACATGACAGATTGAACACTTAATCTCTATTCTCACAAAACAAACTCAGCAAAGGAATGTTTAAATGACATAAACTCACAGAGACTAAAAAACACTTTTTTCAACAAGAAAGTAAAATAAGTAATAGTCAAGAAAAAAATGAAACCTAAACCTACAAGAGAAACAAATCAATTAGAGTCTTAGAATCCCAGAAAGACTCAGACAATGGGTACCTCCAAAGCTGGGGTTCTGGGCAGACCTGAAAATAGGAGGGTTGGTTGAAAGTTTTCATAAAACCATTTAGATAACCTCAAATTTCCCTCCCTCAGTCCTCCAGGATTTTGTTCATGAGAGGGACACCAGACAGAGTTTGACGAGGGGAGGATGAGGGCACTGAAAGCAATCTGCACGATACTTCCTCCCCACAATTGTCTTGCACCACATTAAGCTCTGGGTTTATACCCCCAGGTGGTAAACTGAAGGATTTTTATCTGAAAAAAATTGAAAGGACCAAGAAAAACTAGGTCCCACTACTTAACTAAGGTCCTCCCTGGGGTGGCCAGATTTATCATGTAAGATATTTGGGACATGTTTATATTCTTTTAATTGTTCATTATTGTACAATAAATTTCCAACAAAGGAGTCAAAGCATACACTAGAGCAAGGAAGATCTCGCCAGTAAATGGGGTTGGGAAAACTGACAGCCACATGTAAAAGAAAAAACTAGAGCCGTATCTAACACCATACACAGAAATTAATTAAAAGTTAATTAAAGACTTGGACATAACATCTGAAGCCATAAACTACATAGGAGAAAACATGGGTGAGAGGCTCCTTGACGTCGGCCTGAAAGATGTGTTTGGAGACTCAACTCCAACAAGGGAAGCAAAAGCAAAAATAAACAATTGGGACTACATCAAAGAAAGGTCTTGTTCATAGAGGAAGAAGCTATCATCAAAACAAAAAAACATCCTAATGAAAGTGAGAAGATATTTGCATATCATATATTTGACAAGGGGTTAATAGCCAAAACATACAGCAATTTCATAAAAATCAATCACAAAAAACTGAACAGAGGATCTGTATAGACATGTTTCTAAAGAAGGCATACATATGGCCAATAGACACATGAAAAGATGTTTTATTATCTCTTATTATTAGGAAAATGCAAATCAAAACAGCAATGAGGTATCACCTTGCATCTGTGGAAATGGCTATTATCCCAAAGACAAGAAACAGCAAGTATTAGAGAGGATGTGGAGAAAAGGGAATTCTTATATGCTGTTTGTGGGAATATTTATTGGTGCAACCATTATGGAAAACAGTGTGGAGATTCCTCAAAAAATTAAAAATAGAAATTCCAGATGATCCAGTTATCCCATTTTGGGGTTTTTACCCAAAAAAATACAAAGCCACTAATTTGAAGATATATATGCACACCCATGTTTACTTCAGCATTAATTAGAATAGCCAAGAGCTAGAAACAGCCTAAGAGCCCAAGTGCCTAAGTGCCCATCAGCTGATGAATGGATAAAGATGTGGTGTATACATAATGGAATATTACAAAACTATAAAAAATAAAAATCCTGCCATTTCTAAAATATGAGTGAACCTAGAGGCTATTATGCTTAGTAAAATAAGTCCGAGAAAGACAAATACTGCATGATTTCATTCACGTGATATATAGAGAAAACAACAGAGAGACTAAATAAACAAAAGTGAATTATAGACCAATTAGTGGGACCAGAAGAGCAGAGGGATGAAGGGGGATATACTGGGTAAAAGGAGCCAATTATATGGTAAAGGATAGAATTATAATTTTAATAGTGAACTAATATACATAAAAGATTATGTATATGATACAATGATTTCCTGACCTTTGGATTTCATGGTCCATTAAAACATTTTTTGTGTGTGGCTTATAACTTTATTTGGTGATCAGTGGTTAGTTCTCATACTTTTTGACTATTTCTACATTTTTGAAAGTGGGGACAGGTGCACAGTACCAGAGTAGACAGCTTGTTTGGTGACTCTTCATCCCCATTACGTTTCCCGGACGATGGCTCGCGGAGGTGTATGGACATGACTCGTTCCTTGAGCCTGGAGTCAGTGTGCACACGTCTGGAGCGCCCATCGCCTTGGTTGCAAAGTCCCAGATCCCTTTCAGTGCTGGGGGCTGAGGACGCACTTTGGGAAGCTTCCTGCACGGATGTGCTTGTGAGTGTGGATGTGTGTTTTCTGGTCCCTGCCCCGCTGATGGCAGGACGGCCCTTCTTCCGCCTGCTTTGCGGGAGTCATTCTGCTGGCCCAAAAGGGAGAAAGCTAAAACATGTTTTTTTTTCCTTAATGGGGAAGAACTACAGTGACCATCTTTTTCAGCCACATGATGTTATTAAGAATAAGAACACTATCAATTATTGCTATTATTTAAAAAATGATTATTTCTGTGTGCAGCATCATTTTGGCAGGCACGTAATCTCAAAATGTTAAAATGGGATAGTTTTGCTTCTAAGTAAAACTTAGCACATTGACTTTACTCTGGTTATGTTGCTTTTGCACCAACTAGTGAAGATGTCTTCATGAACCTCACATGTCCCCATAGCCGTCCCAGTCTTTCCCTTTCTACCCACTCACCTAAGCTATGAGACTTCACTGCCCAGTAAAGCCACTGACCACATGTGGTTATTAAGCACTGGAAATGTGGTTAGTCCACTTAAAAATGTATTGCAAGTATAAAATACACAGCAGATTTCTAAAACATAGTATAAAAATGGAAAATACATTTTTATATCAACTACATGTTGAAATAATAGTGTATTGGCATATTGAGTTAAATATATTATTTAAATTAATTTTACTTGTTTCCTTTTACTTTTCTAATGGCTACTAAAATTTTTTTAATTACATATATGGCTCACATTTTTCCACTGAACAGCACTGCTCTAAGTTTACTCCTGTGTTTCCAAATCAGTTCACAAGTTTTTGTTACACAGAGTTGGGAGATGAAAAGAAATAGGAATGGAGATGTGGGAGAGAAAGTAAATAGAGAAGGAAATCCACATTTCCCTGGTGCTGAGGACAATTAAGGGAATTGGGTAAAAATCTCTGGAAGATGTAGATTCAGAAGAGAGAAGGGAAGGTAAGAAGTATCCTCTTGGTTGGGAATCAGACTTACATTAGTGTTCTTGTGGAGATTTGCATCTCTAAATATTGAAATGCAGGTTTAATTTCTTCTTGACTCCTGGATTACCTTCTTTGATTATGATTCTGGGTAACTAAGCCTCCCGAGAACCTCAGGATTTACTAGGGTTACTTTATTATTCTAAATAATCATTGAATTAGTCTGCAAAGCTCTTTGGGACTTTTCTTTCCATCCCTCTTCCCCATTCTTTCCACCTTTCCAACTAGGGTAACAAAATGAGAGTAGGTTGTTCAGTACTGGAAGGACCCTTCAGATTTCCAACCCCCACCCAATGCACCCTACCTCCTAACCTGCTAGCCATCAAAGAGGTCCCTGTGGGATTCATGGGTGACAGTGGTCACATACACTAGTGGAGGTCTCATACCACTGAGGCTTTCTTACCCACCCATAAGGCTCTTCCTTAAAGATGCAGAATAACTTGCCTAATGAAATGCCACTTTCCTATCATCTGCATATGTTAATTACTCAGACCTTCCATTTATACTTTGTCTGAGGCAAATGATTCCATATATATACTGCTCCCTCCCGTGGGAAATTCACCTTTTGAAATGTAAGACTAAGACTTCAGGACAGTAGCAGGAGAAGGAACAGAACAGCCATGGCCAAACCTCTGACCAATTCCGGGTATGCTTGACGCCCTCAAGCTCTGGAGAAATCCAGAGAAGGGGCAGTCCCGAGGGATTAAATACACTGCTCACCCGGGACAGTTTTTCTGCCTTTCCATTTCCCCTGGTCTTCAACTCTTCCATTTCCCCTTATTTTCTTTCTCTAGTTCTCTCCGGTCCATGTGTCTTCCCCTCACAGACAGTCCATATCTCTTTTAGGAGCATAGTACATTTAGGGGGCCAATCTTCTGCGTCTCCTTGAGGATGTTATACTTTAAGCCTTTCAACTGGTTGTAGAATGAAAAACTGGGTAAAAAGACTTTCGATCTCTAGGATGTGATTGAAAAGTCCAGGATATTTTGAGAGGTGGAAGCCCTTTCCCAGGGTTCTAAAAGCGTAACACTTAAGTAAACTGCTTAAGTGGATAAAATATAGGCTGTTTCAGGAGTCTAAGAGATCCCTTCACTCATTTACAACTACAAAGTAAGTAATGCTTTGAAAAATGACACAGAGGGTCTCCCTGGTGGTGCAGTGGGTTAAGTTGCAGCACTGTGAAGCTATCCAGAACCACTGCAGCCTGAGCTTGATACCTGGCCAGGGGGATTCCCAAATGGCACAGCAGACCTCTCCTGCCTCGCCCACTGCTCCCCTCTGCAGTGTATTTCAGTCAATCTGCCTGTTCTGCTCCCCACTCTGTCTCTGCTGGGTCCTCTCACACACACCCCCCACACCTCTGGCCTACGCCCCTGTTTGTATGCATAAATAAATAAACTTTAAAAATAAATAGTGGCACAGAGCTGTGGACTGACGTATTCTGAGTATTCATTCTGATGGGTCATTATGTATATCTTAGCAATGACCTATAATAATGTCAGTGTGATCAGAGCATAAGACTTAATAAGGATTTATTTCTCTGCAAAATATAATAACATAGAAGCCATCAGAGAAAAAGCTTGTACAGTCTCTCTCCAGTGCTGGTCTTTCCAAGGGTAGGTCATTCAAATCTCACCTCAATATCACCTCCTCAGAGAGGCCTGACTGCCCAGTCTGTGGTAGCAATTCCTCAGGCCCACTGGCTCTTTTTAATGCTATAATGTCTCTCTTTCCTCATAATTATCCTAAGTTTTCTTGTTTGCTTATTAACTGTCTGTCTTCCCTTTTAGAACATAAGCTCCATGCATGGGGAATATTTCCTGTCTAGTGCTGGCTTTCCAATACTTGGCACATACTAGGTGTTCAGTGGTTATTTGTTGAATGAATGAGAGAGAGCAAACAAGGGGAATTGTTTTTCAGGGCCTAAGAGGGAAATCATGCCCCTCTTTGCTCTTTGTGTGGCCAGGGTAACTACAAATGGTCAGACACTCATCAGAAACTGAAGAATATTCAACAAAGCCCCAGGCAGTTGCAGGTCTTACAAGGAGACGGTCTAAAAGCAGAGAGCACTATGCTTTAATGGAAATGATACTCCCATTACTTTGCTTCAAGCTGAACATAGCCCAAGGAAAGACTCTTGCAAAAAGAATTAGATCAAGTGAGAGAGAAAAGATTAATGTGAAGCTGATCACTCCGAACTTCAGAAGGCACATACTACACCTGAGAGCACAGCCAAATCTGGGTGGGTCTGGACTGCGACCCACAGGTGCAAACTTTGGCTCCAAGAGTAGACATGTGTGGCCCAGGAACGATGTGACATTGTAGAAAACAAAATCACTGAGACTGTTAGTAATGCAGATGTACCTAGATTTCAAGAAGCACTTGGGCCTATTAGAAGGATCTCTTTTTGTAATATTTCACACTGAAATATGTGGGGCCCCACAGCACTCTGTTCAGAAGGGCATAGACCTGGGTAAGTCTGTCTCGACCAGGTAGATGAAGACAGTTGGCAGGGCTTCCCTCCCTTGAGGGAATACCTGGCAGTGCCTTGGTGGGGTGGGGGCAGGATGGGCTGCCAGCCGGGGTCTGCTGTGTTGAGGCAAGAGAATGCCAAGTAGGACAAGAATGCCTTCACTGACATGAACTCCTTATTTTACAAACTGGCTTCCGATCTCTTATCTCATTTTATTCCCATTTTAAACCTGTGAAGTTGGGAGGAAAGTTGCTGTTTTCGTAGCCATTTATGAATGTGAAGTCTGGAGCAAACAAAGCTTGTGTCTTAGCTAGAGTTGACTTGTGCAAGGGAACTAGTGTTTCTAAAAATATGGAGCCTTTACATCAGAGTCACCTGGAAGCTTGTTCAATAGGACCCATCCCTGAAATCCTTAGCCAGAGGATCTGTGAGGTCAGGGTCCAGAAACTTGAACTTTTTTGAATCCCAAATGATTGTCACGCATGCTAATTTTTTAACCTGTCATGCCACCCTAAACCCAAAAACAATTTGTAATCCATTGAGCCAGTAACTCAATTCCTAGTCTTCTATTCCTGTACTCTTTTCCTCAAATAGTCCGTTTTTGAGCTGGAAACACAGGACGTTCCTTAGAGGAAACACTACCACTTGTGTGGTAGTAAAGAGAGAACAAATGTCAACAGGAACTAGCTGAAGCTCTGGTGAGGAACATTTGTTAAAAGAGTCATAATTAAAGTGAAGATTGTAAAACACGAGGAAGCCTGGGAATCTGCTCTTCAGTGGTTAAGGAACACACAGCACAACTAGCTGATCAAGTGTTCCTGGACTAAAGAGAATTGACAAAGAGCCTTAATGTCATCACAACTGGCAAAACCAAAGCTTCATTGGCAGACTGGATGGTTGTTGAAACAAGATATGCTGCAACAAGTTCTAGAGTGAACTAAAGCATTTTCAAACAGCTGTTGAAAGTTTACAAAGTATGGGGAAGGAGGAAAACCTACCTCAAGATGCAAATCAATTTAAGGAAATATCGCAAGACCAATAGAGAATGAATTCTCGGGGAGAAAAACTTATCCTCTATTTTTAATGTAAAACACTGAGACTTTGTCCAAGTCACAAGAATAGTATCCTTACTTCTCTAGTTTAATCCCTTACATTTGTAGGGTTCTTATGGCTTAAAATCTTCCATGTAATCACTATCATGTGATCCTATTTCACCTTGAAGTTATGAAACCATTCTACCATGCTTCATTACTTATAATCTTAATACTGCTTTGCAATGTTTATCATCCCCACTTGGCAAGTGATAAAATATGGTTCATAAAATTAAGAGAACTGCCACAGGTGACCCAACTAATTTGTGGAGAAGCTAGAATTCTACCTCAGGGCTTTTCCATCTTCACACCTGCCACTGCAAGTAGCACAGGCAATCATGTCATCATGGGCAACCTCCCATTTGACAGATGAGAAAACCAAGGCACTTAAAGCTGGAACTTTGTCCCAAGTTATTTTGTTCTCAGAAGAGCTCAGATACTGGGTCATACACTGACTGTCCAGTTCAGAGTTTGTTCTACTTTGTGTTGCTTCTCATAGTCTGTGAGTACCTAGATACACATCACACATGTTAATTTGGAATCTTGGAATAAATGCTTTCAAAGCCAGGCCCCCGGGCGTATCAGAGTCCAGTAGATTAAAAATTCATTAAGTTGGACCTTTTCCGACAAACAGAAACTACAGAAATTCATCACTACCAAACCCCCACTCCAAAGAATATTAGAAGAAGTCATGAAGACAAAACCAACAGAAGAAAGACCAGGAAACACAAAACAAGGTAAGAAGTAGAACCATAAAAGAGTAAACAAACAAACAAACAAAAAATATGGACGACAGTATATCAATATTAACTCTAAATGTAAATGGACTAAACACACCAATTAAAAGACACATCATAGCAAGATGGATCAAAAAACAGAACCCAACCTTCTGCTGTCTACAAGAAACACATTTAATTGAAAAAGATAATC